>JAOYSI010010019.1:0-10585 GCA_025775065.1 Hiodon alosoides
ACAAAAACTCCAAACGCGTCTTATTCGTTCAAAAAACATCTTTCTAAATTCCTGTGGGCCAGGTAAACCAACACCCCCCCCACCCCCTCCCCAAAACCAGGTTCGGATCCACTCATTACCAATGTAAATTTAAAGGCATTCGGCATTTTAATGTACGGGTTCAAATACGGGACAAAACAAAACTCCATAAAACATGAAAAATAAAAAAAAGGCGGCTGGCACCAACCAGCAGCTTGGCTCTATACTCCCAACCCGCCCTGCTCCACTGGTAGAGCTGACCCCCATACCCCCATCACACTCCACTCTCGAGCCCAGCCGAGGGAGGTGCCCTTAACCACTGAAATACACATTTTTTTAAAATAACAAGAAAAACTGTAGTGACACAGTGTAGGAAAGAAAAAACCAAGATAAAATAGTCTAACTAAACTAAACTGGATTATATTTCAACTATATGAACTCACTATAAACATAACTAAACCTAAACCCAGCGCAAAGTGAACAGATGGTCGCAAAATCAGCGGATTAAACAAAACAGGAGCAGGAGTTCTCCAGCTTTCCTCTTGAAAGATTGCTGTTGAACTGAGATAGTGGTCTCACATACAAATTAACTACCTTCCGGAAGATCTCTGTGTCGTTTCAAAGATGAACTTTCCAGCCCTGTAAACGCCCAGGGTTTAGCACTGATTGCAGGATGACGTTGAGCTGAGGAAAAAAAACCAAAATATTGACCATAGAGCTTTTAAAACCTTATGCGGACTCAATCTTTGCGTTATCATACCAGGCAAATTAAAATGCCAATTTTAAACCCACTGTGAAGGAAATGTGATAGATTATTGAGGTCCCTGCCATGTTCAGATCGTTGTACCTAGGCCAACCTGCTTGGGTATTTTGGTAGTAATTAAAAAGAACGCCAACTGAGACTGGTACAAACGACAATGTACACCGGGATGCTTTAACCAGCATTTCATTTAAACTTCAAGCAGGGGAGAGAGGGGAGTTAGGAATAATTAAACCACAGAACCTGCTGGAGCATTCTGAGAGATGCTGTCAATAACTTAAGATTTAAAAGAATTGCTCTGGAAAGGTAAAAAAGAGCAGCATGCAGGGGGAAAATAGGCCTTAACGACGGAGCCCAGGCCTTAACTACGGAGCCCAGGCCATAACTACGGAGCCCAGGCCTTAACGACGGAACCCAGGCCTTAACGACGGAGCCCAGGCCTTAACGACGGAGCCCAGGCCTTAACGACAGAGCCCAGGCCTTAACGACGGAGCCCAGGCCATAACTACGGAGCCCAGGCAATAACTACGGAGCCCAGGCCTTAACGACGGAGCCCAGGCCTTAACGACGGAGCCCAGGCCTTAACGACAGAGCCCAGGCCTTAACGATGGAGCCCAGGCCTCGATCTCGAGGACCTGCACGGACCTCTGCGCCACCACCCCCGCTGTCCCCCTCCCTCTCCCGTTTCCCCTAAAGCCCTAATCATTAAAAGTATGAATGCTTACTGAAGGCAAGGACAGCAATGCTGTCTGAGGCAAAATTACAACAGGGCTATCAATAACGGTTAGAGCAGAGGTAATAGCTACTGGGCAGAGGCAGGAGCAGCCACTTTGAGAAAGTCGCAGCGCGGGGGGAAATGCTGCAGGCTCTGCATCAATGGGAGAGACTTAATCGCGCCGACCGCGGGCGATACCCACTCATCACCCCGCGTAATAGGCACACATGGGGAAGGTCTGATCATTTGTCAGTTAGAGTTGTAAAAGCAAAACCAGGGGCCCCCGCTCACTGGTCTTGTCGAAAAGCACCAATTACCCTGCTTGGAAAGCCAAGGTCCACTGACCAGAATGTTGTGCCCCCTACTTCAGTAACTTCTGTCCCCAGCAGGAAACTTTTTCCCCAAAGTTTTTAATCATTTATCTGTTTTGTTTTCTGCTTTTATTTTACCTCTGACGCCTTTGAACTTGACAAGCCCGGTGTTTAAGTCTCTCCCTTTTGACTCTTATCACAGCAAAACTGCCAGTGTTAAATCAACACTTTCTGTGTTTATATGGATCCAGATGGTTTGACCTTGACTCATATAAACACTGAGAGTGTTAATTTAACACTGGCAGTTTTGCAGTGATGACTTCAATCGAAACATCATAGTAAACTTCATCCTGTTTGAAAATGAAAAAAACAACTATTTGCGGCGATGGGGAAGATGTGGTAGTTGGGTCAAGGACTTACTACAAAGAGAACAAACGGAAATTTTAAACGGCCCAACGAAAAAGCAACACAGTATGCCTCCTCACACCTGCAAGTTATGCACTTAGCTGGAGCCGGTTGTGTCAAGAGGCTTTCTCACGAAACGGTTCCTTAAGTGACATTTTTACTGAAACAAGAAGACTTGCTTCCTGCCAGTCTGTGGTGGCCGTTGCAGTGAGGACGAAAAAAGGGAAAAAAAGAAAACCCAGGCATTGCTGTTCAGCCTTAAGCGGATTATGGACTTTCACACAGTTTTATGATGTCTGGGATTAATTCTAAACTGGCATGCTCATTACGGTTTAAAATCACAGCGCTACGTGAGCATGAATTTCAAATCCGGACGGAAGAAGAGGAGTGGACACTCCTGGAGTAACACATGCCTGTTTTCTGTAATTATCTCCCAGAGCTATTCTTCTAAGAAGTAATGAAGAATGAATATTAATTTTAGGCAGTCCTCTTGTGCCCATAACCTGCCGTTTCATTTGTATTTTTAAAAAGACATCGTTCTTGGATGCGCTGGATAAGAGCGATCCCTTCTCGTATTCGACGGGACCAGAGTAAAACGAGCGTTGCCGGAAACTCTAGTCCTGGCAATTATCACTTATTTAGTTCTCTGTCATTATTTAGCAGTTTGGCTACATTATTTATCCGACTGTGGCATACGAGACTCCCCAGAAAAGAGGGGCCCGGAGCTTCTTAATGACCGCTACCCTTTAATGTGGAAAAGTGGAGGAACGGGGAGGGGTGACCGTCAGTAGTTCTTTAATGACAGTCGTCTTGGCGTGCTGGTGGATAGGGGGATGGCACCTTTGTGTAATCTGAGTTGCGCATCTCAGCCAACGGGGAAACGGACTCCCCCGTTTCCCGTTCCCCCATCGCCAGCTTGCCTTCTCATGCGAACCGTATTGGCAGCTACGAACGTGCGTCTCGGTGATCTTGTGAAAAAAGACAGAGCGATATCCTTCATTTGATTCATTTTCATTTTTATACCCTCGGTCTTGCGTAACTTCACATATATATATATATATATATATTCAATAATTGAGAGAAGAAATCAAGGTTTTGTCTTGTTTTTCTGATTTAATCAAAACTAATCATCAGATTGCTTAATGTAATTATATTCTATTATAGATTATATTCAAAAGTCTACACCCCACCCCACCCCCACTCCCCTGTCCCTGTCCACTACACCTCAATCTCTTTTGGTTTACCAAGATGGCTACAGCTATCACAAAGGATCTGGTATGGGCAGTTCTCTACGATAACAGTTTCTCTTTAACTGTCTCTCCGTTCGTTCTCACTGTCCCTTCTCTGCTCTCCGGTCTCGTTCGGTCTCTTCCAGAGACACAGTACACTGTGTCGTTTTATCGTCCTTCACAATGTTGTCGCGCAGGTTTCTTTCGGTTCGCTTTTACAGGCGCGGCGGTGAGCAGCATCGTTTTCCGCTCACAAACAAACATCAAGGTCTGTCATGAAGAAGAACGCGGCGATATTGTGCGCCGCACGGAGAGTTGAAAACATGTAATAGCCTGAGACTCCTGACAGAAGGGAGGTTGGTTAAAGAAATATGGGCACATCTGGAGACGTCCTGTACCACTCAGGCTCCCATGTAATGACAAACCCATACGCGCTTGTGTGAGAGGCGTTTGGTGATGAGAACCAAACAAATAACAGCAATGATGTCCAGTGTCCTCGAGTTTGTCATCTGATATACATTGGAACTGCATTAATTCCGCTACCCAATACTAGGTGGTTTTTTTTTTGTTTTTTTCAGTGAAGACTATGTTTGAAGTATTCTGCTAACAGGTAGCCGCTCTCCTAAAGGGCTGTTCACACAGAACGCGAAAGTGCCCTCAAGATCACCGCCATCGCAGATTATTGGGTACAAAACTCCTGGCGGTCAGGGCACGGTGACAGGAAGTCTTTAATCACCTCATCCCCTTTCTTTTTATAAACACGGTAGCTAAGCAACGCACAAGAGGTTCAGTGCTGATTCGAGAAGAGGCCCGTCCCTCTAGACAGCACTGTATGGCTACAGGCGCCCAGGAAGCCGATAGCAGACGCTGATTAGCGACGGGCCAAAAGAAAACCCAGCGAATTTCACCCACCCCAGCCAGGATGCCACTCAGTAGCGTGCCACCACTGTGTTCTCCCAGTCGTAATCAGCAATTAGCACGAGCTGGATTCAAGCCGGTGAAACCCTGCTCATAGGGCTCAGACAGCAGTCAGGCCGTCTTCCTATTAATTATTTACCCACACACGTAGCTACTGATCTTTTGGTCCCTGACTGTGTGTGGCTTCACTGTGTAACTTCTAATTAAAGCTAGTAGTAAAACGGGTCAAGCTTCATTAAATGCACATAGCCATCTGTTACGTTTCGGGCCAAACAAGATCCTATTTATTAAATGAGAAAAAAAGGTCAAAAGATATTCTCAAATGGTTTTACGTCAAATGCTCACCGACCTATGTATGATGCACGCGGCCTGACAACATCACCATTATGCGACTCCATACGTATACACTCAAGCACTCCAACGGTCGGTATTTGTGCGATATAAAACAAACGGCACTCGAAAAATGGAAAGTCTGTCATGGGAATGCTATTACAAAAGACGTAATGAAATGCAGCGATCTCTGACAGATTAAAGGCTGTAAATGCAGATTAGGTGAATAATAACCGCCTGCAGGACAAGACCTGCTTTGTCGCAGCGTTCTCTCGTAAATCTTTCAGTGGCTCAAAGGTTTGGCCTTGCGCTTAGAATAAATTGTGGGAAATGGGGCCCATCCATTAGGGAACATTTTTCCGTCACACGCAAAAAACTGTAAAACGCATGAATTATTTTAGCGGGACACAAGACTTTTAACGTGCCGGCTGATGAATTAGTCAACTACCAATGCGTCGCCTGGGATTCGCTGTTCCTGCTCTTTCACCAGTGGAAGAGCCATCGCCGCGTCGAAACCAAACTGGACGTTCACGCATTCATTTGTGCTACAAACAACAGAAGGTCTACGCCGAGTGAAACGACATACATGTGTAAAATTAACATGACGATTGCACGCAATTGTACATCACAGCCTGCCGCTGACTATGTCGTCACAAACTCTGTGCTTTTGCAACATGCACGGCATGGTTTGTGCCGGATCCTGCCGGAACAGGACCTCCCGGATTCGGACCGGCAAGCTACCAGACATGCCGAAACAGTACCCTCTCTGTGTTCCGGGACCTCCTGATTTACAAATTAAGCACTGGCAACATGTCTGTTGTTTCCGTTCTAACTAACTGGCCAGTCGCATCGCAGTTGGCCCTTTAGTCTATACAAATACATATCTTTCTCACATTAAATACACTTAAACATATTTAAATAGTTTGTGCATCTTTTACCATTCAGGTGTCCCAAGCATGAAAGGTTATTGATTGACACTGAGAAAACGGGCTACACCTGACCACTGAACAGTCCCTCCTGCCTTTTGAATCACTAAGAGCTCCCAAAGCACCATTTAGCTGTCCTCCTACGTGACAGCTGCCAATCACTCACGCAAAATGTCAGGCTATCGCGAAAAGGCATTACATATTTCTGCTTGATACCCCAAGCCAACCAACTGCTTGTGTAATATATTCATCATTAAGTCCCGGGTCCCAGAGAGATTAGCCCCCGTAATAATCACACAGTTAACACTATCAGCTAAATGAGACAGACTTCAATAATGCCTTGGCAGCAATTACATTATTATATTCCATGCATACTGCAAGAAATTGTCTTATAGCTCTTAGAACAGGCATTGTCCATGTAGACTAATAAACTGTTCTCAAGGACTCAATTTATTAATCAGACAAGCTGCACTTGGCCATTGTTCTCTCCTTTACCAAAATGTATGGCGAGCAGATCCGGATTTTAGGATAGAGATTCTGACCTTCACTCCCATTCCACTGGCATCGGGGTTCACAGGGTCCCTAATCACAGACAAAATAATCCGCAAACTGCTGGGTTCACAGACTCATCAAGATCACATTCTATCAGTCTTGATTTTGGGGTCCGTAAGGGCCTTCAGATCCCTGTCGAGTTCCTACCTCACAGACCACGTCAGCAAAATAGTTATAAAGATTTTCTTTTTCTTTTTTATTTCCCGGTTAACCATTTTAAAATACATTAATACCCCAATTCCCTCCTCTGGACTCATTAGTAAATGATTTCCCTGCGATGTTTCCACCTATTAGTCAGATCACCCCCTGGAGAGAAAATCCGTTTCACTGTCTGGGTCACGAATACGATGAATCCATTTCTTAGAACCTTATGATAAGTTTTGAAATGGTTAGACAGCACCCTCAATGCGCATTCATACGCCTGATTAAACAGGAACGCATTGTAAAAGCATTGTAGAAAAATAGGCACAGTATGTATTGGATATCATTTTCTGCTGAAAACATGTTCGACTTTAATATGTAACAGAATTGCAGAGAGCGAAATTAGATTTTTTACAGGTAATGAATTTTATACCAGAAAATATGATGGTCACGTCATTCAAACCCGTGTAGGTGGCATTTTGTAAATCCTTTTCTGACAAGGATTACACTGACAAGACGGTTCCTGTAGTGATTTATGAGATTTTGGGGCGGGGATTTTTTTTTTTTTAAGCATTCCTCAAGGCACTTGTTTTCATTTGCACGTCGTTCTTTCATAAATGTTAAATTCATAAATGTTTGATTGAGAAGGCACATCAATTTAGTCTCTTGTTACCACTTCTTTGTGGATTTGGGTGTGTTGGATGGCTGTCATGCTGGGATGTAAAATGTCTTTGCAAGTTTGATCTCCTTGGCAGAGACAAACATTCTTTCGGTCAAAATATCCTGGTACGCAAAAGGCTAATTAAAAAATTCTGACTATTGCCATTCATTTGTACAACCACTTGTCTAACAGGTAGAAATGGCAATTTCTGCTTGAGTTATCATCCTGTCAGGGTTTGCACTGTACCAGTGTCACTTTCCATGGATCCCACAGTACAAACAGGTAAAAAATGTGATTTTTTTAAAGCTATGGGAGTCACGTTAGCCACAGGTCTGAGGGCGCTGAGGGCGTGCCCACACCGCGGTTGAACGGAATCTGGATTCCTCTGTTTGTGGCCCGCCAATTGGCTTGCACAATTCTTGCCATTCTCTTTCGACTTCTCTCATCATTTGTTTCTGCTGCTGTGCATGAAAAGCCCGGGAGGTTGGCCGTTTCTGAGATACTAGAGCTGGCACCAAGGATCTGATCACACTTAGGTAACCCATTTTCCCATTGTATCGGTCAAATCCACGGCCACATGACTCACAAGCAAAAGGAATGATCCATTCTTGTGGATAAATTGTGTATATATATATATATATATATATATACATATATATATATACATATATATACATATATATACACATCGCTTGCATTAAGCTAAATTGAGATCTAAAAGTTGCCTGAAAACGCATAATCGTAACTGTAAAAAGAAATAACAGGCAGTCATTTGCCTGTGTATATATTAAAGTATATATTAAAGTATAGAATGACATGTCCTCACTGTGCGCAGTTTAACTCTGTCTTCTCTCTAGGCATATTTAAGACCAATTTCTCCTCATTAGTGTTCCCCAGTTAACCGTTGGAAGGGCTGTAATCATTGCAGGAATAATGACGCCGTGTGAATAATCCATCACCGCTGAATTTTTTTCCCCCTCGCACTTATTCAAATATTCGACCGCAAGCTTTAAAAACAAGGCCGCTCAACCGCCGATTCTATGATCTCGCACGTTCGCATTTTGCTCGATCCAATTACTAACGGATTAGTCTTGGCTGGAGCTCTGAGAGGTATCAACTGTAACTGATAGTCCTTCCAATATGTGTGCTGTAAATAGCGCTTTGAGACCGTACTTTGAATTAGCACAAACAGTTTTTTTTTCCACTCCTGTATTTTTATTATTTATTTATTTATTAGTAGTAGTAGTAGAGAAACTGTTGTCTTTAAGATTGTAAAATAAACGGGTATTACTCTGAGTGTTGATGCCAAACTGATGGGGCCTGTGTTTGGGTGATCGGTCAGCTGTTTCTGGCTGCCCCATGTGACAGCTCCTCTTCACTACCCTGCTGGCCCACCAGGAAGCCTGGGGCAGAGTGCTGGTCTACCTGCAGGCACTGTTGCAACCCCATAACCTTAACAGTCTAGCCACATTTGATAGCCGCCGGTCATCTGGTCACCCCCGCGGTGGATTGACCTGAATCAGTGAGAATAGCCGTGTTGCTGCCGAGACTGAGTCTGTCGCAGACTGGAAACCCGACTCCTCTTTTCAATTACAGGAATGTATTTTTCTAGGCGAACGTCATTATCCAGAGCACCTAGCAGTAGACATTGAAATAGTTACAGGTAACGTTAAAGCAGTTAAGCTGAAGTGTGTATGTTGCAGTGTCCCGGGTCTGGCTCCTTGGCCTCAGTAAGAGGCAGCACTGCCTTGGCTGTGTGAGTCTGGGCAAAGGGACTAGAGAAGCGTGGTTCCCCTCAGCCCCTCAGCCCATCGTTAGTAGCGGAGGGTTTCCTTCGTACTTTTGGAGTCCTGGTTTTTCAGTTTGCTGGGAGATGGACGACTCGAACCTGCGAAAGAGCGATGGATCACTGCTGAGCGGGTTTGCTGCTCCTCCGCTAATGATCCCCAGGCTTAGCCGATGTTATGTTGACAAATGGCGGGAGACTCTCACGCGTCCTCTTCTTTTATTTATTCATCCACACGTTGTTATTTTCTTTCATTTGGCTGCCGAGGCCTACTCCCAAAAGGAGCTTTTGGCCTTTCTCCCCAGTAATCGTGTGTCCGACATTGTGCATTGCTGCCTCTCCTTGACCACCAGACCCACTGTTTAGCCCGTATTCAGGTGCGGAGGGAAGATGCAGGTCCAGCCAATGATTAATTTGTTAATCTGCCAATGCTATCGACGTGTCTTTTGTAACCTAACAGGATTTATAATGAGCCAGACGGCCAAGCCTGCACAGAGAGTGCTCTGCTACAGGCAGAGACAAAAGGAACAGAGCATGTTGAATTATCCTTCAGCGTCGCATTTACATCAGGTCTTGATAGTGTGCGTTTGCCTCCCAGCCCGGGGTGCCAGGATCAATATGTACTCAGATTAAGATGGGAATAGCATTCTGTCACACGAGTGTCACCCGCATCACAAACCTGTCGCCAAACTCCCCACGACGGTCGGCGAAACGTATCTGAACTGGGGGCGTGCTGTGGAAAAAGGAAAAAGGCAGAGCCCGTGAAGCACGTGTGCAGGCTTTGTGTGCCCGTCTTCTTTAATAGCTGCCCTGTCCTAGAAGGAACAGCAGGGACTCTGATAGCCTTCATAGCATGCAATTCCGCACATGACAGCGGCCTAATAGAAACATCAATAGCGGAATAGAAAACCTTTTTAATCCGGGAGACGGCAAGGCCCGCAAAATGCATTGTGCCCTTATCAAGGATCAAGACTCGATGAGCAGAAGATAAGTATATTAGCTGGCCATCTGACTCGCTCCATCCATCCACATCAGATAAGCCTGTGCCTGACGCCTTTTGCCGAGACGCAGGCCACTATCAAACCCAGAGAGGTTGACTCCAGAACGCCACGTGACAGCCGTGGGAGTTGCGAAGAAAAGTACTTCTTGTTTAGGTCCCAGGATGGCAAGGCAGGAAAAAGGTCACGTCTGCGTGGAACCTGTAAGAGGGGGTTCACAGGAACGTTACCTGTGCAACCATCATTTTTTATTCATTTAAAGAAGTATTTATGTTATAAATATATTAGCGATATTATATTATATTAGCCAAAGGAAGGGCAGAATGCTGAAGCCTTGTAAGGTCAAACTATGGCATGCTGGAATCCGTACTTAGCCTCTTGTTTGAGTAATAAGTTCTGCTTGCTAGATCATGAAGACTGCATTTCAATCTTTGAATTAATCGATTTCTGTTGGGCCCGGGCCCGAGCAGAAGGGGAGAAGTCACTTAATGGGCAACGTGGGAGACAGCTCGGGTCAGTGTGACCGGAGACACAAGTGGCTGGAGGCAATTTACACGGGCTCCAGATGCTTTCAATCAAACCCCTCAGCTCTCACCTCTCCAAGGGCTGTGTGTGTGTGTGTGTGTGTGTGGGTGCGTGTGTGTGTGTTAGTGCGTGTGCGTGTGCATGTGCGTGTGTGTGTGTTAGTGCGTGTGCATGTGTGTGTGTGCGTGTGTGTGGGAGTGAGTGTTTGTGTGTGTGCGTGTGTGTGTGTGCGTGTGTGTGTGTGTGAGTGAGGGTTTGTGTGCGTATGTGTGTGTGCGTGTGTGTGCGCGTGTGTGTGTCCGTGTGTGTG
>JAOYSI010010020.1:0-10584 GCA_025775065.1 Hiodon alosoides
GGTTTCTGGCTGGGGTGGATGAACATTAGAGGAAGTTTCTGGATGGGGTGGATGAACGTTAGAGGAAGTTTCTGGCTGGGCCACACAAATGTCTGCAGGGTTCTCCAGCTCCCAGACCGATGTACGAAGGATCAGCGTTTTTCTGCCGTTGCTCCCTCTCTGGGGTCTGGGTTTCTCGGCTCCCCGTTACTTCATGAGTTGACCGGCAAACATTTGCAGAAAATAACCAGAATGATGCAGGGAGAGACCTTGGCTGAAGGCTTCACACACCCTCCAACTCTGAGTCCACCAGACAAATTGTGCAGAGAGGATTAGAGGGTGCACGCTTTTGAAGTGAGTGACTGCAGTTCATCTGCTACACCCTTTAACATTGACTTTGTCCGCCTGGGGCTCCTGTTTTATGTCTGGCCGCTCGTGGTGGCTGTATTTAAAAGCTGGAAAAAAAATTGGAAAAGGAAGCGGGATTTGAAAACCCTGGCCACACTTTTTATAATTATTACTGTGACGATTATTATTTTTAAAGGCTGCCGCTGAATAATTCCAGATGGACATGCATCAAGCCAGTTTTTTTATTAATGCACTGCGTTACAAGCAGCGTGCTGGGGTTTACTTGTATGGGGCCCATGTTTCTGAGGGGAAATGGCCCATGTGTCTCACATCTCAATGAGCAGAGCTGAATGGCAGTTTTTACATGGGCAGTGAAGCAAATGTTTCCAAGATGAATTGAACAACGTCTCTCTGCCAAAATGAACCAAATAGGAAGATCCTTACTTTTGAGAACCAACATTGCAGATCAGGATGGAACAGAATGTTCTGTCTATCTATGCCATATCTGGTGACATTTGGTTTACTAATTGGGTTAACAAAGTGCCACTGGGTGTTTTACGTGAGTAGTGGTGTGAAGAAAGTTTTCAGTAGCTACTTTTACACTTTCGGGCCAATGCCGGCTGAGCTAGAGCATGCTAGGGCCAGTCGCTTTCACACTTCCATTTCTGGGCCCGGACAATTAAAGATGGCCAGATGGTGCTTAAACCCCACAGGGTTTGACCGAGCCAGGAGCGTGGTTCAGGTTCAAGGGTGGTGGGAGTGTAATAGTGTTTCATCCGTAAGGATCAAATAAAAACTTCAATGCTACCTGTATAACACATAGCATGGTGATAAGCGCTTAGCTTATGGTCCATATTCGCCTGGCTTTCAATGCATTGAAATGTAAGTATTTTTTACCATGTCATGTTTAAGAATGACATCTGATGTCCTGGAGCGGTTCTAAATATGCAGTTCTAAATTACTATTTTATGATAAAGGTTGGCAATGCATCGCCCTGATTACACCCAAATCCTCCCAAGACCCAAGTGATCCATTGCTGAAGTCTGTACAATCAACTCTCAGAGGTTCATTTGGGTTTGTCAATGTTTGGGCTTTGAGAAGTTAAACATAGCATGAATCTCTCAAACAAGCGTGTAATGTTTCAGCTGATTTTCAACTTTAATGGTACGTCAGGCCTTGCAAGTCCCCCTTTCCCACATTATCCCTGTGGAGTTATTTCTCCACAAACCGCAGGCATCTTTAGTAAAGCGCTCCTGGATGAGTGTTCCCCTGAAGCGATGTTTGCAGAGGCGAATTTGAAAGCCTGTCCTACAGGATGCTGGGTTTCTAGTTCAAAGTCTTTGTGCCTCCACCATGAAATAGCCTCTGGCCCGGCTTTCCGTTCCTTTTTAAAATTGCACATGCACGGCAATATTTTGACTGCTGGAAACGGCTGTCCAAACAGCTCAATAAAATAAACTGCCCGCTATGAGAGGAGCACATTGTTTTCTGTACCTGAGTGAGCGTGTTTGTGTGTATATGTGCGGGTGTGTGTGTTTTCTGTGTGTGGGCTTGTGTTTGTGTGTGTGTGTGTGTAGGTGTTTCTATGAGTTGGCTTGTGCATGTGTGTGTTTTTTTGTGTGTGTGTTTGTTTGGGCTAGTGTGTGTATGTGTGTTTGTGTGTTTGTGCGTGTGAGTGTGGTTTGGGTGGTTTTCTGTACCTGTGTGCATGTTTGTGTGTGTGTGTGGGCTTGTGCATGTGTGAGTTTGTATGTGTGCCTGTTTGTGTATGTGGGTGGTTTTCTGTACCTGTGTGTGCGTGTTTGCGTGTGTATGTGTGTGTGACTTTGTGCAAGCGTGTGTGTGTATGTGTGCCTGTCTGTGTCTCTGGGCATGCGCACGTATGTGCGTGTGTGCATGTTTTTGTGTGTGTATTTGTGTGTGTGTGTGTGTGTATATATGTGTGTGGGCTTGTGTGTTAGTGTGTTTGTGTATGTGTGTGTGCGTGTGTGTTTGCGTGTTTGTGTGTGTGTGTGTGAGGGGTGGGGGGTTGATTTCTTATGTATTTATGTATTCCCGGGACTCATTTACTTTGCTTTACAATTACTTTTAAATATTCAATTTACCTTAGTCCACAAAATCCCAAAAGCCTGGATGCCTATACTCATGAAGAAGTGTATTCTGTATTTCAGGGCTATTCAATCCTAGCCCTGCAGTCCAGAGAAGCCAGACTCTTCAGTCCATTAGCGAGAAGACAATTATATCAAGTATAACATACTAACAAAAAAAAAAGTCCTGATATCTCCTGTCAGGATGGTAATTACAGCTGTGCTGCGCCAGCATTACTACTACAGTAAAGCAGATGAAAGTCTTGGTATGGAATTAGGTTGTGGCTAATAAATGGGTACGTCAGTAAAAGCCAAACAGAATGACCCCAGAGAATGGGCACACTGTCCCCACACCGGCTGGGAGCAAACAGAGAAGGACTCCCAGGTACTCCATCTCAAGTAGACATTAAAGACTTTTCCTGGTACTTTTCCTGGGTAGTAACAAATGCTTTTGCCTTTAGCTGAAACACTAAGCATAGACCCCAATCCATAGGTTAAAGAAGATTTAGTAGGTTGGGTCTTTTTTTGATTCTTTGGGAGCCAGGTATGAGGTTAAACGTTTTAATCGGACATGTGGCACACTTCAATGGTTTTACTAAGGACTAGTGTTCAACTCATGATAAATATATTTGGGGCTTTGAGAAACCACATTGTAGTTAGTTAGTTAAGACTAGGATAAATTTATAGCCAGGTTTTGCCAGGTTTAACATCCCGTGAGGACGTTGAGCTCATCTGAGAATAGAAAAGGGTTTGTGGATGGATTCATTGTTTATTCCCAGTTAACCTTTTGGGTGGTGTGTCGTCTTTTAGGGTGTTGGGTGTGTTTTTGCTTGCACACTCGTTCATTAGTGACATACGACTTCCGAGTCATCCTAGCCAACTGGTCAATCATCCCTATTGCTAAGCACTTCTCCAATGAGCTTACACTAGCCAAGGCTAAAGTCAGAGGCCTCAGTAGGAGGCATAGTGGTTTCATTAACATTCTCATCACCAGGAAGTTATAGTTTCTGGTAATCGAAATGTTGTACTCTTGAGAATAGTGCGTAGTCCAAAAAATTTGTAAAAATCCTGTCAAATAAGAGGCAGAATTGGGCCAAATGAAACCAAATGACCAGATTGAGTGCTTTGAAAAAAGCGAAGTAACTATTGCTCCAGTGAAAGGCAGACCTAGTGACCCTGTGTAGTTAAAAGTGTTGTCTTTGTTTAAAGCAATCTGATATTATTTAGATTTAAACACAATTCTTCCTTGACTTATCTGAATGCTTATAAAAACCTACAAACAATTTGTTTATTTACTAAATAGAATGCGTGGGATACTTTTTTATTTAATAGAGTTCGGTAATAGAGTCAGTGATCAGCCTCTGAGACCACTGATATATTTAATAGCCTATCCACTGCACACTTTATTTATTGCCTGGGGGCATTGGACCTGCTGTAAGTGGCCGCCACCCTTATCAACAGCCCAGTGGAGTGAACCCGACCTAGCCCGATCCTCATGTGTGGCTCGTCTTGTAATCTGCTGTAATCCATCATGTCAGAGCCTTTGTTTCCCTGTGAGGGATGACACCATGGCACAGTACGCTCCTTTGTGTGGCTGTTTAGTGGCGGATCGGGGTACGCCCGGGGCTTTGATTTAGGAAGGGACATGATAAAGATTCAACCCCCCCCCCCCCCTTCACCCTCCGATTCCATTTCACACTCCCAATCTTTTGTCTCCGACTAGCACAAGTGCAAACACAAAGACGTCCCTCAGGGATCCACGTCTAATTAATTTTAAGTCATTCCTGGGCCAATCATAATCGCCAAAGGCTTTGGAAGCGGGACTTGGACAGCAGCCCATGTAGTAAAACTGCTTAGGACAATGAGCCTAAAAAGATCTTACAGGATTTTCGATTTAATCGAAAAGTTTTTGTGCATTAGTGCCCTACAGCATTTGCCCTCTATCCCACCGCAACGCATACTGACCCAGCAGCATTGGTAGAAGGATCAGATGAAGCTCATGCTAATCTGTTGTATCTGTATTTGCATGCATTAATATTCATGAAAGTTTGAGTCTTATGTTGGGGAGAAAATAAGACACTCCAGCTTTCTGCTCTCTGAACTGTTTTTTTATGATTCTCTGGCCTCAGGTTACAGCCGCACCGAGCGCCGCAGATGTGAAAACCGTCCCATCCCCTACTTCCCTCCCAGGCTTAGACAGGTCACTCCAAATGTAGAGGACGACAAAGCAGTGTCATCTTAGTGTAAAGAATACCACAGCTAGCGTTTAACACAATCACAATTACACCAAAAGGCTTTCATGTGTTGTAACATTTGTGAAGATGTGTAGCAAAACATGATTTAATCATTAACGATTACATAAAAAGCATAAAAAGTTTATATCAGTTTGTATTTTTGTATTCATTCATATATGTGTAAACTGCAATAAAAGTGCCAGTGTTACAAAGCTGGCTGATCCTTGTTCCATTTCCTTAGGAAAACACCACCCTCTACAGGAAAATGTTAATACTAAATTCACCCAGATCACTCTTTTGTTGGATAGGGCAAATCGCAGGGCATACACTGGCATAGAATACACACTCACTGGACATACACTGCCATAGAACACATACTCACTGGACATACACTGCCATAGAACAAACACTCACTGGACATACACTGCTATGGAACACACACTCACTGGGCATACACTGCCATAGAACACAAACTCACTGGACATACACTGCCATAGAACACACACACCACTGGACATACACTGCTATGGAACACACACTCACTGGGCATACACTGCCATAGAACACACACTCACTGGGCATACACTGCTATAGAACACACACTCACTGGGCATACACTGCCATAGAACACACACTCACTGGGCATACACTGCTATGGAACACACACTTACTGGGCATACACTGCCATAGAACACACACTCACTGGGCATACACTGCCATAGAACACACATTCACTGGGCATACACTGCTATGGAACACACACTTACTGCGCATACACTGCCATAGAACACACACTCACTGGGCATACACTGCCATACAACACACACTCACTGGGCATACACTGCTATTTAACACACATTCACCAGTAATACACTGCTACAGAACATACACTCACTGGGCATACACTGAACAGTGTTTGGCTTTTCCACAGTTCCAGTCAATATTATACATTTTTTGCTGGTTGTTACGTTAAGAGCCTTGGATATTTAAACTATTGAACGTGGTAATGAACATGACCCTTTACAGGGCAGAGCAAAACATATGTAAATGAAGTACATATTTCAGCAGTGAGCAACTATAATGCCATGGTATAATTCCAGGCAACGTACGGATATTTTAATGTATCTTTTAATAATACCTGTCTAATTTAATTGCTGAAATCATAAAGTGAACAGAAGTAATGGCAGTGTAAAACCATGTACTTGGCTGTGTTGGAGCTGTAGAAGTAAAATTTTATTGCAGTTTCTTGGTCCTGGGCAGGTTTTAAAAAGATGAGGGATATTGAAACTGCCCTGCAGCTACTGGCTGGTTGGCGAAAGGTTGCCAGATCAGTGAATGCCACAGTTTGCAGTTTTGTTTAAGTAAATCAAGCATGTTTACGTCAGTCACGCTCAGCAGGAGCATCGCTGGTTATTAATGACAAGGCTCACTGGCTCCAGGGGCTGCACTACAAGTTGGCGGAGTAACGACTGCTGTAAAATAAGTATAAGTGTTTCTGTAGAGAACTGGGGGCAGAACATCAGTACAATTAAAGGGTATGTACGATACTGTAATGGTTGTTATATTTTCCAAAATGGAAATTGCCCTACATAAAAATTCCACGAGAATAACAATTCCGTTGGTACCAGAGAGAGGTGTACGAAAAGCCAATGGATTTTGGACAAACGCGTCCTGTTTTTCTCTCTTGTTTCTCTAGTTTCTTTAGGAGAAAAGGCGAGTGAACCAAGGAGAGCCTGCTGACACTGTTGCAACCTTGGCCTATTATATCCTATTCTCTTTAGTGTGTGTTATATCCCATCCTGTTAACCAAGAACGTGTTATATCCCATCCTGTTAACCAAGAACGTGTTATATTCCATCCTGTTAACCAAGAACGTGTTATATCCCATCCTGTTAACCAAGAACGTGTTATATCCCATCTTGTTAACCAAGAACATGTTATATCCCATCCTGTTAACCAAGAACGTGTTATATCCCATCCTGTTAACCAAGAATGTGTTATATCCCATCCTGTTAACCAAGAACGTGTTATATTCCATCCTGTTAACCATGAACATGTTAAATCCGATCCATTTATACGACAATTGTTCCAATACATCAGTTGCTATGTACAAATATATAAAATAGAAAATATGACTATCTGTAAATTCATGAATACATTTAAAGTTAATTAACTATTTAAATCTTAGAAAATCTTTGAACTTTCCAATTTGATGTACATTAATCGCTGACCATAATAATTTATACTAAATAATGTTTTTTTGTCATTTAGCAGACGCTCTTGTCCAGAGTGAAATGTACAAAGTACAAGCAAATAGACAATATACTATATGCTAGTATAAGCAAATAGACAAGCAAACTTTTTTTTGTGATATGTGTGTGTGCGTGCGCGAGTGTGCACCCATGTGTGTGTGTTTGGGTGTGCGTTTATGCATGTGTATATGCTCGTGTGTGCATCTTTGTGTGTCTGTCTGTGTGTGTTTGTGTGTGTGTGTGTGTGTGTTTGTGTGTGTGTGTGTGTATCTCTGCTGAGCCCTCAACTTTTCCGGAGGGTATATACAGGGCTATGAAACGGGCCTGTTTGACTCCAGATGTTTGCCAGATTCTGAGCACCCCAAAGGGAGGTTTGCGTTACCGTAGCAGCACATTTACAGCTAACCCTCCGTCTCGTGGAGAGTCTCCCAGGGGCACTGAAAAAAAGGGTCCGATTTACAGCTGTCTCTCAGCCCGGGAGTGGCTTTTGTGGAGACTCAGTTTTATTGTGTCAGCCAGCTTGCTGCACCCCATTAAAGTATTATTTGGCAGGCAGTCAGCTAAACCACAGAGTGAAGTACGACCATTCACACATTGAGCTGTCCCCTGCTGTTCTGGTCATGCTTTAAAAAACAAAAAAAGGATGTAAACGACAGAGGACGAGATGGAGGAGTCTGAAACGCCCATTTTGTGATTCGGTCTCTTTTTTTGTTTTTGAGCTCTCAAATTAATAAATGCCATTAATTAAACCAGTTTAATGGCTCCACCATTACCAAATCCTGGAACAGATGATCTAAGTACTGTTACGACAGTCACAATAATGTTATACATATTGAATTTCTCTTTATGAACCAGCAAGCTGAGGCTGAATTTTTTTTATTTATTGAAAAGTTAGGGGGTATGACTATGAATGTGGCTTGTAAGCGGCATACTTGATGATATAATTTGTTATTAATAATATCATAATATAATTAGTTTCATTAGGCAGCTGGCTAACACTCCATATCCTCTTAAACATTGATATATGCATATATATCTTGCCTAAATGAAGGTCTCAACATTTTTTGAAAATAGCTCAAACAACACTGTTTGTTAAATTATTGTAGCCTTCTTGAAGAAAAAGTTTCACTTTTTGCTATGTTGTTATTATTATTACCTTTGATGGAGAAACTCTGCCTAGCCAGTCCAGGCTCAGCTCTGCTTAAACCCGGGGGTCTAGTGTACACAGTGGGTTCTTTGACAAACTTGGAGACAAGTGCCTGCAGTAACTTCTGTAATGTGAAGATGCTTTCAAAAATAAAGAAATTCAAAGTTTCTAAATAGAAAATAAATACTATAAAGGACAATAAACAAAAAATATTAAAAACACTAAAAAATAAAAATGGGAGGGAATATTTGTTGTGACCACCCTTTGCCTTTAAAACTTTAAAATCAATACTCTTAGGTACACTGTTGTGCAGTTTTATTAGATAATGGGAAGGTAGATTGTTCCGAGCATCTTGGGGAACTTGCCACAGTACTTCTACATCTAAAAACACCTTTTTTTCTGCTGACACACTAATGCAGAAGACCAAAAATAAACTTGAAAGACTACATTTGTGCAACAAAGCCAAGGTGCCTAAGACTTTTGCACAGTACTGTACATCTATTCTATTTAGTACTCTATTTATATGATATGACATTTATCATATCATGAATTGTCATAAACCGGAGTTGTACAGCAATTTACCATCCGCATTCCCAGGTATACATTTTTAGAAGGTGGACGGGGCATTTCCTGCCTAAAAGTTCCCGGGACTCTCTATGTTTCACTTTGAAAAGCTGCAGTATTGTGGCACTCCAAGAACGGGGCTGTCAATCTCAATTGTCAAGTTGAAGTGTCATTCCCAAGGATCACTGAGGGGGCATACCATTCATAAAATCTTTACATTCTATTACTGGGATCATGTTTATTGAAGGTACAGGAAACTCGTATTTGTAAATCAGAATTATTTATAAAAGCAAAAAGGGTTTTATTTAAGAGTGTGTCCGATTGTATTCCCGCTCTTCAGCACCCTGGGACCTGCAGCCCATTAATAATGCTTTGAAGGGCATTTAATAAGTGGCTGCAGCTACCAGCAGGTGGCAGTGTTGGTCCTCTCTATAAATGAGTCTACTGGAAATCTCCCCGCAGTCTGAGAGTTGCTAAGTCATCTCCTTGTTGAAATACTGATATATTTGCTTAGGACAGGATATCATTTTAAGTGTATAATATAGTGCATGTAGATAACTTCTGAGGAAAAAATGTCAAAGTGAAATTCTAAATAAAGAATGTGGTCAGCATTCATTTGACTGCTGGCCATTTTCTCTTAACACACATAAAAAAGAAAACAAAACAAAACAAAAAAAATCTTGCCAAGCATGTCAGTGGTAAATCATTGCACCAGACTAAAGTTAGATTGTGTCAGGATTTTGAATTTTGTTTCAATAAATAAAATAATAAAAATTTATATAAAATGACTAATGTCAAGAAACGGGAATTGTACACTCGTAAATTTTAATCAGGCATGGATCATGGCACCCTCACGGCAAATTTTACCCCGTGCATTTTAACATTTAAATAAGTACTATCTGTTGTCTGCAAATTGACCAGTGGCAAAAATGTTCCTTCAAAAACACAAAAATCAGAAAGCACTATCGTTCTAGCATGAATCATTTAGCAGTCATAAAAATGTGCATTTCTATCAATCTGAACATCCACAAAGCACACTTTTTATGCGAAAGAACACGATTATCATTTCAGGAAAAAATCCCTTCTCTAATTAGCACGCAACTTTGGCAAGATGTTGCTTCAAGGCTTATTTAATTCCATTGGCCTTCTCTCCCACTGGAAACGAGTGCCCAGGCTACCAGACTTTCTAAGTGTTTTGTCACAGTGGACCCTACTTTTTGCGATGCACCCGGAGGCGCCGGTCCCATATACCCCACCCAGAGAACTCTGTCCTAAGGCTTATATTGACCTACGGGCGAATCACAAATTAATGTTCTGTCTGCCCATTTGGTTCAGTTCTCTGCTGAATTTGGTTTTGTTTGGCTATTTAGACATGAACAATGTTTTGTAGATATTTATACATTATTTAAATGTTACTTTTTATATTACTGTAAATGTTGTTTGTGTTACTAGTTAGATAGCTGCATTGACTTACACGGCAGAAGAAGAAAAAAACTAATGACAGGAAATATTCTACACAGTTTAGGAGGGAAATACCAGCTTGTGCTTCAGGAATTTGGTCTGCATTGTCTGATCTAATGTGCTTGCTGACCTTGCCCTTCATCATCTGAGCCACATCTCAACGCTCTGTAATCTGAGCTTGCATCCAACATTTATTTTGTTTCCGTTTGTAAGGATTTCATTTTTTAGGTTGCCCGTTCTACAGTTGATTGGTGCACTTTAAAGTCCTCGAACTTGTAACAGCAACTATGGAGCGACAATTGGGCGCAGACAAAAAGTATATACAGAATATATACCACATAGGCTTCCCTGTTATACATAAACTGTGACCTCCATAGTATTGTTTTCCCTGTGGATATTTAGAACTAGTTAATCATTCTACCCTACCATTGTGATAGTTGTTTGATCATCAATGGCTAGTCGTATTATACTGAAAATCTATTTAAAAAAAAATAATAAAAAAAATATATATA
>JAOYSI010010021.1:0-10584 GCA_025775065.1 Hiodon alosoides
CTATCCTGTCTGTCCTGTCAGTCCTGGTGTGTCTCTCTGACCTGTCTGTCCTGTCAGTCCTGGTGTGTCTCTCTGACCTGTCAGTCCTGGTGTGTCTCTCTGACCTGTCTGTCCTGTCAGTCCTGGTGTGTCTCTCTATCCTGTCTGTCCTGTCAGTCCTGGTGTGTCTCTCTGACCTGTCTGTCCTGTCAGTCCTGGTGTGTCTCTCTGACATCACTGGTCCCTGTTTCTGTACGAGGCCGTTGCCATATGGGTCTCAGCAGCAGCTTTTCCTGAACAGCGGGCTCCTCTTTCCGGAGCTCAGCGCTGTCCTGCTGTCCTGGCACAGGTGGTGCTGCTCGGATCACGGCACATTTTGGATGATAGTGGGAGCGCAGGAGCAGGGCTGCTTCAGGAGGGAGGGGGTTGCACTTTGTCCTGACACTCAAGCACTCGTTAGTTTTCAAGAGTACCTTTCGTTTGAAAAGCCTTGTCATCCCAACACGTTGATTGAGACTGGCTATAGCGAGTTTGTAGATTTGTTCCTTAATTTCTTACATAATTAAGATGAAAACTTGTCCCCTGTACTTTGTCCCTGTTACAAAGTAATCACATCTTTGATCTAGCTGAGTAGATAGTTTAGCAGTTTCAGCACTTTGTGGAAGGTTTGAAGAACAGCCAACAGCGCACTACATATGGCAGGTCGGAAAAATATCCAACAGTGCACTACAGGTGGTTCGTTCTTGATTCTTGTTGCTGCCAGGACAACAGTGGAGGTGATACCCTCTTCGGGTTGGCCACAGCTTATCTCTCCCATGCCATGGCGTGTGCTTAAAGTCAAGCACACGCCCAAAGACACATAGCCACTTAGACACAGACACATGTTCACACACACAGGTGAATGTACCTGAGAAAATGACCTGCAGCTCTCTGCAGAGGGCCGGCTGATCTGGCCCGTGAGGATCTTCTCCAGGGTATCCACCTTCTCATGGGTCCGTTTTTGGCGGGCCATGCTGTCGCAGGCCACCAGGGTGGAGGGCACATCCAGACTGTGATCCGGGGGGTCGGGCAGGGGAGGTTCGGAGTTCCCCGACATCCCTGCGGCCTGCGTGGTATCGTCAGAACGCCCCGCCCTGGCCCTCACCTCTGTCACCAGCTTCTCGCCGAGAGTGCTGATTTCCCCTGCTGGGGGGTCAAGCTTCCACCGGGTCCACGGGCCAGGGGAGGGTGCTGTGGGTCGCTCCTGGACCGACAGGCTGCTCTGTGCCTCTCCAACCCCAGATTTCCACTCCACGTTTACCATGTGCCTAATCCAGGCTCGGCCAGCGGGGCTGTAGTCGGAGACCGAGGGGCTCCGGTGGTGCCTAGAGCCTGGCTGAGGGAGGTCGGGATGGTGGAACCGCCGGCCCGGCTGCGGTGAGGGGGTGTAAGCCCGAGGCTTGTTTTTCAGACACGCTGCCTCCACCTCCACGTTCCCCAGTGGTGGCTCGTCATACACAGGCGACTCGACCGGGGGCTCGTCGTAGACAGGAGGGGGCTGGCGAGCGGTGGGGGAGATTGGCTGTGGGGTAGTTGACTGAGATCTGCGGAGCTTCAGGAATCCTGGCTTTAACAGACAGAAGTCACCATCATTAGCCTTTTTCAGACAGAGGGAGTGGTCCATGGGCACCGCTGTCCTGCCAGGCCGGGCAGTGGGAGTGGCCTGGGCGGAGATATCACTGCTGCCCACTGTCTGGTTCCTGCCGAAGCCTTCGACCTTCACCAACATGGCCGCCTTTGATCCCGGAGCAGGTCGCCATCTCTGAGAGCGTTCTCTGGAACAGAGGGAGAGTGAGAGAGAGAGAGTGAGGAGCTGTTGCTGCAGATGGTCCACAACATTGGACAGCTAATAGGAGTCGGTGGTGGTCCCCAGGGTGGCCAGGCTATGATCTCCGCCCTCTGACCCCTGGGCCCCAGACAGGCAGATGACTTAATGACTTCTTGTTGACGTTAACTGCAGGCCAATGAAAAGACACATCATCTTCTCCTGATGACCATAGTCTGGCTAAACTGTCCAAGCTCTATTCATATGGCGTTATAGGACTGGTTTGAAGAGGCAGACTGTTAAAGGTCAAAAATATATGAATAGGTGTTTTAACTGAAAACTCAAAATAAAAGGTAAACATTTTTTGCGAGAGGGTCAGAGAACATAGAAGTAGTTGTCCATGACATCACATCCTGTCATAGTCTGAGGGACACGTCCCCTCCTTATCGTACCTGAAATGCGGTGTAATTGATTTTACCCATGTTATCATTAGAGGTATTAGTGAACGAATAAATCTAGTGTACAATAAACAGAAGCCCAATATCTCATTTACAAAATGACTGCTTCATAAATCCAACAGGAAGTCTCACAGAAATATGACTGTAAGCAAAGTTGTAAAAGTGCATAAACTGAGAACAAAAATTAGTTTAGAGAGAGTAAGAGAGGGGGGAGGGGAGCACTGTGTAGTTACAACCATTTTGCAGAGCTGTGTTGCCAAAGTAACGAGTGATTGAACCATGGCCACCAACTATATCCATTACAAGGCTCTGGACTGTTGGCAATCAGCACGAGGCACAGGATTGTACATTTATACATTGTGGGTTACTGGCCCGCCTGACCATACGCAGCATTGCTTTTTGATGTCAACTCAAATTTGCATCATAGTTATATTTCCTGATTACTTAACAAAACAGTAGAGGGTTAGCAATGCTTCCTTTTTTTTTTTTACATTTACACAACAGCCCAATCTTAATAGATTAAGCTCACATTATGGACTTGCAGCACATTACAACATACTAAGTTGGATAGCTAGTTAGTTTGCAAACATCTCACAGATATAGACTATTATCAAGCAAAAAAAGTTCAAGCAGATGCACTTAGTTGTCAGGAAATCGATTACCACATAGCTTTGTGGAAGAATATCTAGCTATCTAGCGACAAAGGGCATTTGTAATCTGAGGTGCTCAAATCATGCTTTGATTAATTTCTGTTAAATGGGCCCTGAAACCCAACTCAACCTCTGGATAGGCATTAAATGGGCCCTGAAACCTAACTGAACCTCTGGATAGGCATTAAACGGGCCCTGAAAGCCAACTGAACCTCTGGATAGGCATTAAACGGGCCCTGAAAACCCAACTGACCCACTGGATAGGCATTAAACGGGCCCTGAAACCCAAATGAACCACTGATTAGGCATTAAATGGGCTCTGGAATCCAACTGAACGAAATAAGCATTAAATGGGCCATCGAAGGCAACCGAACCACTGGATAGGCACCCAACACTATGCAGAGCACAATCTTATCTTAAACACCAGAAATAAGGATGTTTTTTTTTTTTGCTTCTAATTCAGACTGATTTACAAAGCATTTAATTATACATGGTCCCAGCTGAGCAGATTAGGTACAGTTTGCATCCTGGAATGTAGCTGCCGACCAGTTACAAAACTATCACTGCCTTATCAGCATGGATGGGTAGAGGGAGTAGTCTGGCACACACCTTGCTCAGTTTAGACTCTGATGTCTCCTCGGTCTAATGCGTGCAAGGAGAGGGGAGGAGCCATAGCTTTGTGCCCACTCTGAGGAGAGTATAGCTCTCCTATTGGTCCAGAGCAGCTTGTGATGGCAGGAGAATCGTTTCTGAATATTCCTACTCAGAGGAACTTGGGTCTGCAAAGAATCCCTTTCTTACTTTACAATGAGCACACAGATACAGGTCCTTTACTCTAAATCTGTCACCCACAATTAGATTCACAGTCAAACCACCAGGGGGAGTAATTTACCTGGGGATGTCTTTCTTGCCCCCCGTGCCACCCGGGTCTGGGCGTGGGAGTGAGGTGTAGAGCCCAGCAGCACCAGCGGACTCCGATCCGTGCTTGGTGACCTGCAGGTGTGCAAGCGGCACAATGTGGCATCCACGGGGACGATGCCACGCCGTCTGTCGGCTGGCCGGATCGTAGTAGTAGAAGCGGTTGGCGGCTGTGTCGAAGAGCTCCCACCAGCGATTGCCATCCGAAAGATGCACTGCGCCGCGACTGAGGGGCCCCCAGCCACGCTCCCCCGTCACTGGGTTGTAAATTAGCTGACAGGAGTGGGGCTCCAGGGTCTCTACCCAGTCTGAGCTGTGGACACACACACACACACAAGCGCACACGCACACACAGACACACAAGATTTAAGTCCTAATCTCGGTATAGTTCTCATTCCAACTTGTCAAACTGTGCACTCAAGTCTCTCAGTCGCTCAGTCAAACACCCCCATATCTCTGCTGGGTTGGCATTCAATCACCTGTAAATAACTGGAAAGGTCTGAAAGGGGGACTGAGCAAAGATCCCTGAGAAAGTTTAAAAACAAAGACCAAGCCACACAGCCATAGGTCCCACAGTTGTGAGCCAACAAGGAGCCTTAGTTCTGCCTGGAGCCAACATGGCAGTGCGGTGAAAGGGCCTGGAGCCAACATGGCACTATATCTAAAGGGGCTTGAGCCAACATGGCAGAACAGGTGCACGGTCTGAGCCAACAGGACAATATGGACTTGAGTCCCAGAGGATCATGACCTACACAGAAAGATTCCATCAGCAAGTAGCAGGACTGTGGCCCTGCAGGAGATTTCCAAAAATAAGCAAACCAAAGGGAGAGCCTGCTGTTCCCTGTGTCATATGGGAGGAGAGCCAGTCGTCCCAGGACCCTCAGCCACTGGGGGCTCGCTCGTTCCTCGGCTGTGCAAAAGGCTGACGTTCTCAGACAGGACATCAGGGACCCTCGAAAGAACGGCTTCATCAGCTTCATCAGCTTTACAGTTAACGTCACCAAACCTGCTCTGCTAAAGAGCACTGGTCACATGTGTTCTCACACACCAGACCAAACAGGACCGAAGGCAATTGGCCAAATGGACTTCGGAGAAATGGACTGCCTAACAAAATGCAAAAAAACAAAGACCCTTTAATCCAAAACACAATAAAATCTTTTCCAAACAGCCTGCTGACTCTAATCATTGGTGCCTGTTCTTGGGAACCACAATCTGTCTGTCACAGTGGGTGTATCTCCAAAGAAAGCCAAAATATATCCTGGAGCCAAAATAGCTTTAACATGGCGTGTGTACAGGTGCTTTTACTTTTTAAGCCTTTACGGCACACAGGGCGTCAGACAAGGCCCCTGTGCTCATAAACATCTCACACACACACACACACACACACACACACACACACACACACACACACACTCACAAAGACACTCACACACACACACACACACACACACACACACACACACTCACAGTCTCACACACACACACTCATACACACTTACATAGTCACTCACTCACACACACACACACACACACACACACACACAGACTCATAAACACACACTCACTCACACACACACATTTATTCACGTTTTCTGGCCACTGAACCAGGAGGGACATTGCCAGCCTGTCCACTCCTGTTATCACCACCTCCTATTGTCCACCTCCTTCTGTTATGCCACATTTCCTCACATGATGTCATCATCAGGTGATGTGCAGTCAAGGCAAAGAGAGCAGACAAGTGTAAGATACAATAGGATGCCAGGGAGCTCTCTCATAGCCAAGCAAATGTTCACACAGGCAAAACATTTCACTTCAATAGAAAATTGAAGGTCCTCCTGGTAAATTGCATGGCCCTGGCCTAAACATTTCCCCAATGAATTGTCATTTGTCGTCTCTGACAATAGTCTGGCAAGACCTGGTGCTCCAGAGCCAAATCGCTGATAGAACGTTGGCAGAGGGTTGATGGAATGTGAGAAAAAGAAAATCCGCTCCTGTTAGGTTGCACATCATCTCCAGGACGGAGGCATCAGAGCCAAGCCTACACGTTTAGCACATGCTCAGTGCACATAAAGCACACACATTGAAGGTCCAACGTGTTTGGTTGCTTTTACATTTTTTCACAGGTAATGGATATTAAGAGTGGTACTACGCAGGTTTAGTGACCGTACGCTCCTAAGCAGAATCCCGGACAACCGGGATTCTGCTTAGGAGCGTACGGTCCCTAATCCTGTATATTACAGTACATAACAGGGTCATATTTGTGGGTTATTCATGTGTCGTGTGGATTCTCAAAGGTTAAAGCAAGCATTCCACTTTAACACTGTGTGCGGCTAGCCCAACCAAATGCTTTCCCTGCCAGGGAGGTTAAAATCAGTTTTGTGGCGTCGCTCGGACCCACTTGCCACCATTTCTCCGGCCATATGAGTTAAATGACAGGGTGAAGGAGGGAGTCAGGGGTCAGGGGTCAGGGGTCAGGGTTCAGTGACCAGCCACCCAGGAAGGAAGTTCCTCAAAATGGTTGCACCTGCTTGCTTGTCTCTGATTGGCAGAAATAAATTTTAGCAAGAAGGTGGAGCGGGTGAGAGGTGGGGGAATCGTCATTATACTCCTGATTATCCGCTTCAGTAACAAACAGATGTAAAGTTGAGAGTAAAAGCTTAACTCTGTGAGCCTAAACTGCTTCAGTAAACGACAGATGTAAAGTTCAGTGTAAAACGACAAAACTGTGACCCGCAGTTTTGCCGATCTGTCTGTGGCCATTCCATTTCACGATGAGCTGGTTTTATATCATCTGATCAGGCCCCTCTGCGGTCACTGAGGGTGAATACGCACTCTTGAACCTGCATGTTAACAGTCATGCCTGGTGGTTTAATGGTTGCCTTTTGACCTCCAATGGCTTACCACAGCATTTACAGGTCTGTCTTACTTGGTAGAGGAAACAAGAGGGGCGAACCCCCATCCCTATACTGGGATGTAACTATACTGGGAACATGTTAAATTAGCTGCTTCTGACTAAAATAACCTCACTCTGGCCTAGGGATTGACCTGACAGTGTGTACATTCACGCATTCCCAACAACCCACACTCACATGCTTTAAATGATACCAGGGGTGACAAGAAACAGACCTTTTCCACGTTTGCCCGTTTGACTCATCCACAGTCCAGTACTGTATATAATAGTATTTATAATTCGAAACGACTGTAGGTCACCTAGGCCTCTGAAATAACACGCTTACGACACTCCCTACATGACCATCACCACCCCATCACAGCCCCTTCACCACCTCTTCACCACCCCATCACAGTCCTATCACCACGCCATCAGAGCTCCTTCAAAACCGCACTTCAGCACCATCACTAACCTATCTCCGCCACATCACCACCTCAGTCCACCTCTTCACCACCATATCCCAGCTTCGTACAGCATGCAAAGTAAGTACACACAAAGGGCAAGGTTAGCTTTAGAGAATCATAGTCCAGCCATGCATTGTTACAATCATTTAGTTGCTTAGCAGACACTGTTATCCAGATTTTAAAAATGTTTTCCCTTAGGTTATCCATTTTCTCAGCTGGTGTTTACTGAAATAATTTTTAGAGTCAGTAAATTGCTTAGGCTTACAACGGCTTGGACTTGAACGGGCAAACTTCTGGTTACAGAATGCCTCAACCACAACATGCCGGTATCCAGTAGTGAGTCACCCAAAATCACACCAAACCAAATTGACAAGGGCATTTGTGTGGCCACTTTAACCCTCTGTTTCCAACAACTGAGCTCAGGTACCACACAAGGGAGGGCAAGTCCATTTTTCGGAGGCTGTAAAAAAAAAAAGTTTAAATAAAATATATATATGACTTTTTTTCGGGTAGTGATTATTAAAACATATAGGCCTAAATAACTAAAAGACACTAAATAAAAAACAAAACGGATAACCTTTACTTCGACGAGTGAGGCTTGTCTTCTGTTTCTGAGGGGAAAATAATCAAACAGGAACTTCAAATACGAAAATTATCTCTTTTTTTTCTTCATTTTTATCGGATACACAGTTAAACAATATCAGATATCTCCGACATCTCTAAAAAAAAAACTGACATGGCTGTCATTCAAAATATTTAATGCGCCAACCGCCGGACGAACGCGAGATGAGCTGTAGCGCGGGCTGGAATAGCGTTCCGGTGGCGCCATGTGCGAGACTTTGCTAAGCAACTAAATATTGTTTTCGTGCCAATAACATTGTCTGTTGAGAATACAAGACACTGAAATTCAGTTAAAAATAAGACTAACCCAATCTTAAGACTACTTATGTTCTGAAATGTCAGAAAATAAAGGTCGCACTCCAGATTTAACCCCTCCAGCTTGATGATGCAACGGACGTACCAAAATACACTAATTTAATTGCAAATGTTTGATATTATTTATGTAGGCTAGGTAATGCTGGTGACATTTTAAGTTTAACTCTGTTGGGGTACGTTGGTACCAAATATGTATATTGGACCAGAAAGTTTAAGACCACTGCCACTGACGCGCAACAAACATTGATTTCCGACCATCCAGCAACCACCCCAGAAAACCCATGAAGTAACGTCCATCACCCGAAACTTTTATACATTAGGTAATTTCTTCCTTTTACTTCTTACATAAAAAGAAAACAGTCGTATTGAAGAGACAAGTAAGGTCCGATGCGGTCTGCAATTAAATACATATTTTCAGAAATTAAAGAATCACATTTTAATAGTAATAGCTTTTCAAACCATCCCTATACCCTCGTCTGCTCTGTCTTAGTTTTACTCATGTCTCGTATCTGATTTTGACACTAAAACACGCAAAAGAGCAAGACGAAATTTAGCACTGCCCATTAAGTAGCCACCCATAGAACTGTACAGGTGAATTCCGGATGGCTTATGCAAATGAGCCGACGTTCTTCAATACGCACACGGTCATTCAGTCACTCGGCTACATGTGGCAGCAACTAGCCCAGACGTTGCTGATTAGAAAATAACATATAGCATGACGCTTCACTGTAAAGTTGAAACATCCGTTTTAGATTCAGATGTGACTAACAGTTGTGTACCATTAACTTGAATTGGTTAACTGTCACTTTAGTTCTTGACGTCTAGTTTAAAAAAAAGGGATCTTACCTCGTCTCGGCCATTGCCCAGAGAAAACTAAAAAGGTAAAGCTTTAGTTTGAGTGCGTTAGTTTCTCACACCCTTGTTAAACATTTGAGTGCTACAGAGTGTGTGACATTTCAGCTGAGAGACGAATCTCCTCCCCCAAATCGATGTAGTTTGGTAATTCCTGGGTTCCACCAACTCCCACTCCTTAGCCCCTCCAGTGTTTCGCTGCAGACGGAGGACACAGCGGCCCTGTTCTCTGTCCCCCTTATGTAATACCTTCTATAATTGACTCTTCAGCATGTCCGTCTAGTGCCGACGATTAGTTAGGTCATTACCAGAAGGTGGGAGGCTGTGGGTAAAAGTTACACGCTACGCTTCCCTTAAATGGGTGCCAGATACACCCTGGCGTGAGAAACTAGGGGAATTTTGTGTTGAGCCAGGCAAACTGAGATAATAAGAGCAGAAAAACGCTGAAGGTGACACCCAAGGCAAGGGTCTGAGTGGAACTGTAAATAGGTTGACGAATCGGGCGGATGTGTTTGGGGAGTGTTGTGTGCAGTCGTGGATTGTGAGGAATGTTTGAATAATTTCTGTTTTTGTGACCTGATACAGTCCTTTGTGGAGTTAAACTTATCTGTAATATGGAGTATATTGGGGAAATTTTGGTTTAACTAATGATCTTTATGGGTGGTTCTATACAATGTTCTATAAGTGTTCCATAAAGTCCCCTTTATATGTATGTATATCTTATAGCAACATGTTTATAACTACATATAAATATGAATGTATAAAAACATTCAATTTACATTAATTTTACTTTCACTCGTTTATGAACCTTTCGAAACTTGTGACGGTATCAGATGAAATAGGTGAACTCCACCGGGCCAACCATGGAAACTGCAGCAGCCGGGAATCTAAATCGAGTCGTCACTTACTCCTTTCAGACCGGAGCGACGACTCGCTCGTTGAGCAAAATCTTCAGCTCGAGAAACGAATCATTCTCTGGTCTTCGACTCTATGGAGTGATTCCACTGTCCGTAACCAGCCCCGCTACACACGCAAAATAAAAATACACCACCGAAATATTAAATATTCACCATAACCCTACCACAACTTAACTGCAATAACAATGTTTGTATACAAGCGAAGGCAGACAGCGGCACCTGCTGGTATAGATTCCATTTCCCATTCAGTTCGGAAATAATTTCAATTGGGAAATAAAAAAAAAAATCATGATACAGTATAACATTTATTAGATGTAAATACAGACTAATGAACCTAGCATGCACGTGTCACACACCTATACAACCCCTCTGGCCTTCCAACTTGCCCTAGTAATGGAACTAATCCCTTGTATTCGAATCTTTTGAGTGCATGGTCATGGTCAACGAGCCCCGCTACACTCTCCCGCTCTTTCTTGTTAGTCGGCGCAACAGTTGTAAAGATAAACTAGCTTATTCATGTCGAAATGCGTCTCATTTCATATTAATTTAGTGACCATACCTACAGTACTGTGCCAGTCAGGAAAGTTCTCCCAGGTGCTTGAAACAATCTACCAGTCTTATAAAACTGTACTTTTTACTGCATACTGCCGTGTATAGCATTTATTTGATATAGAATTACTTTTGTAAGACATATAATTACTTTTTTGTAAGATCGT
>JAOYSI010010022.1:0-10582 GCA_025775065.1 Hiodon alosoides
TCTTGCAGGTGGTATAGCTGCCCATTCGTCTTGGCAAAATGCCTCCAGGTCATGCAAAGTCTTTGGTCGTCTTGCATAAACCACATGTTTGAGATCTCCCCTGAGATCACTTTGAGAGTGGCTTGATGATATTAAGGTCAGGAGACTGTGATGGCCACTCCAAAACCTTCACTTTTTTCTGCTGTAAGCACTGGAGTGTCAACTTGGCCTTGTGCTTAGGGTGATAGTCGTGCTGGAAAGTCCAAGAGCGTCCCATGTGCAGCTTTCATGCGGATGAATTCAAATTGTCTGCCAGGATTTTCTGATAACAAGCTGCATTCATCTTGACATTAATTTCCACAAGGTGCCTTTATAGCTCACACACCCCCAAAACATTAGTGAGCCACCATCATGCTTCACAGTGGGGATTGTATTTTTTTCACTGTAGGCCTTGTTGACCCCTCTCCAAACATAGCACTTACGGTTGTGACCATAAAGCTCTATTTTGGTCTCGTCACTCCAAATGTGTGCCAGAAGCTGTAAGGCGCGTCAAGGTGTTGTCAGGCATATTGTAACTGAGCGTTTTTGTGGCATTGGCACAGTAATAGCTTCATTCTGGCAACACAACCATGCAGCTGAGTTTTTGTTCAAGTATTGTCGTATTGTGCTCCTTGAAACAACCACACAATCTTTTTCCAGAGCAGCCTGTATTTCTGCTGAGGTTACATGTGGGTTTTTCTTTGTATCCCGAACAATTCTTCTGGCAGTTGTGGCTGAAATCTTTTTTGGTCTACCTGACCTTGGCTTGGTATCAAGAGATCCCCAAATTTTTCACTTCTTAATAAGTGATTGAACAGTACTGACTGGCATTTTCAAGGCTTTGGATATCTTTTTATATCATTTTACATCTTTATAAAGTTCCATTACCGTGTTTCGCAGGTCTTTTGACAGTTATTTTCTGCTCCCCATGGCTCAGTATCTAGTCTGCTCAGTGCATCTACGTGAGAGCTAACAAACTCATTGACTATTTATATACAGACACTAATTGCAATTTAAAAAGCCACAGGTTTGGGAAATTAACCTTTAAGGCCATTTGAACCTGTGTGTTTCACCTTGAGTGTCTGTAACAAGGCCAAACATTTAAGGGTATGTTAACTTTTGATCAGGGCCATTTGGGTGATTTATGTTATCATTATGATTTATATATATATATATATTTGGTCTGAAAATATTAGTTATTTTGCATGCACTTGTAATTTTAATTACTTCAGAGATTTTGCTATATTTTCTTGAAAATAACTTGGAGAAATCCAAGATAAACAATATTTAATAATGTATCATTATGTTGTAAGGTGAATAAAAATTAGAATAAGAATATTTTTATTTTTTAAGAAAATTGTAAACAAATTTACATACTCCTTATCCATTATAAATCTTAAATGTGCGGGAGTGCAAATGAACATTTACATTTAGATGTCAGACAAATTAGATGCTTTCAACATGGTTAAGTACAAGGAGATAGCAAATGCCACATGGGCACAGACAAGGCAGCACACACAAAAAGAAAATAATAATAATAATGTTGAAAAACCCCAGACAATATAATGTGCATGGAAGAATTTGTTCACTGATGAACCAGTGCTCAGTACAGTACTTATGTTATAACAGAATTTTTGGTTGAGTTATTACATCATGGTAATGATTAAGTCAACAATACATAGACAGCAAAAATAGCATTTCACCAATATAAATTTATGTAATTCATAAATGGTATTTTCAGCAACACAGTAAATATGTTCACGTTAGAAACATCTTTTTAGCGCCTGCGAAGTATGGCAACAAATGCTAAACGTGCCAGGCAGTGTCAACAGCCCCATATATATTTGTGCAAAAAATGTTTTCACCAAGCTGAATAGAAAATTAAGACTTCCCCCTTGAATCATGGGATTTTATCGCAATCACAAAAAATCACGACCAATTTTTAGGGAGGGTATTGCAAAATCCTATATAATGTAATAATTATACATTTAGTCCTATAAAAGAATGCTCACCTGTTATGAAATATCTGGGTGGATTTCGTTTTTACTATATGCTTCCTGCCGCTAAGCTCTGGTTAAAGGAAAGTGAAACACTGAAAAAAACCAAACAAACCAAAACAGCGCATTAGAACAGCCAGTAAGGCAAGTACTACACTTACTGATTTAAATTTGAATACACTAGTTATCTTTGTATTCTTTTATATTTTCATTTTCATTTACGGCAGTGCTGTTTTGATGGTATCAGTGTGCAAAGGATGTTTAATGCTGCCTTATTTTTATTTTTTTCTCTGTCCTGCTTTTATACGTTCTGTACAATATACCCTTTGCAGTTATTCATACAGTTTTCCACACTAAAATTTCAGTTTGGTAGTTAAAAAAAACGTTACAAAAAGTACAACGAAAAAAATGTGAAAAAAGGTAATAGAATCGGGGCTCTGATCATGAGGCCACCCACAAGATGGAAATGTTGGTTGCACCTTCGTGGGCAATTTGGTTGATGCGGCCGCGCACACAGTCCAGGGTGACAGAGATCATGGTGCCGTTGTGGACCTCAAAGGAGGCCCGCAGCTCAACACTGACCCACTCACTGTCATCAGGCATGTGGCCCCCAACCTGCTGGACCAAGGCCACTGGCTGCAACTGGTCGCCTCTCTGTTGGTGGAGGGTGACCTTCACCATATTGCAGGAGTGGATCAGCTTTAGGTTGAAGGCCACACTGGCCACACCGCTCTGCCAGAAGATAAAGTTCTTGCGAGCAGACGGCCCGGAGCCCACTAGCTGGACTTGTCCTACCTCAACTTTTGTATGCTGGAAGTGAAGGGCCTTGTTCCTCACCGCCCCGGTGGCCAGTCCCAATCTGGAGACCGTGGTCGTAAGGCATGAAGAGGCTGCGGAAGGGATCCAGAGGAGGCTCAGCATGCTGATTCCAGAGCTGTCGCCAAAGTAGCGGACATTGCACTGGGCTGGGGAGAGGATCTCGAAGCTCAGCATATCACCAGCATCCACTCTAGCGGCACCCGAAAGCGAGATGGACGTGTCTCGGTAGTTCACCCCGGATTTGAAAGCCCGTGTCAGCTCGGTGTTGGTACCATTTTGGTTTGCGTACACCACCAGGGAGAACCCCTCGCGAACACAGGCTTGGCCCATCGAGTACAGAGCCTGCTGGAAGACAAATTTCACCACCCCACTTTCGGCAAACCTTGCCGCCCGGCCGTCATGTGATAGTCCCACCACGTACGGGTCAGAGACAGACATCACCTTGAAGGCCGGGCGGTAGTTAGTCTGATAGTGTGCTGACATGGCCGTCTGCGCCATCATGGCCACCGCACCCGTGTCATGGGACAGCCAGAACAGGCTGAAGGGAACGCTGAGCTCGTATACATGAAGGTCCTTGCTCTGGTTGCAGTACTGGTTGGGGCTCTTCAAGAGCAGGGATAGGGTGTAGCTGGGTTCCACCTCCGCCACGCTGCTCACGCTTACACTCTGGAAGTGCTTCCCATCAGGCTGCTCGATGCGGACACCACTCAGGTCCCAGCCCTCCTCACTTCCATTCAGCCGCATTGAGACCTGCAGAAAGTTTCGGCAGCTGTGTCTCAAGGCGAAGTTGTGGTCGGCCCAGATCAGGCCATGCTGCCGGAACGCCAGCCTGCCGTCCCGATTGAAGAGCAGGTCACTTTCCTCATTCCCCAGGATATCCAGTAGCAGGCCAGCGGAGATGGGGCCAGTGGGCGCCCTGGCTGGGGGCACAGCAACTGCAGCCGTCCATGCCCGGGATAGCCTGCTCTCAGAGAGAGGACCACAGAGCGTGTCACTCGAGGCCGAGCAGGGAGTGACCACAGGTTCCCCCTCGCAGTCGGAACATGCCTGGCACTCCTGGAGCTCCTGGTTGTAGAAGTAGTCATGTCCACACCTGCCAGCCGAGGCGTCCCTCTCGGAGATGCCCAGGCACCTGAATCCACCTGGCAATGAAGACCAAACAAATCATAATATTTTATAAGATGGTGTCTGTGGGATGCTGTTATGACGAAAATTTGACATATTATACAAAAAAATAACAAGAAACTTCAAAAATAACAACTGCATTTATTTTTACAAATTTTATAAAAGAATTATCAGATTTGGAGAAAAGTGTACATGTGGCCATATATACATATATTACCTGGAGTATTGAGGCATTTGACTCGGTCTCCACAAAGGTTTGGTAATTCGAGGCATTCATCTCTGTCCTGAAGTAAATATACTTTAATTAATTAAGCGCGCTGACCTGTTAACTTATTGCTCACTTTGTCATTGCAAGCTAACAAAAGGTTAAAGAAGTTATGCAAACAAATTTGATTAAAGGTCTTGTTGGCATGCTTACAGAATGAACTAAAACTGAAATTATACTATTGTGTTCTGGAAAAACAAACATAACAGTTGATTTTTTTGTAATTTTGAGACAATATGAAGCCCATCAGTTTAAAATGCTTTTAAATACAGCCCATGCTCTTCCCCTGATGAAGCTAATTTTGGAAGGAGCAGGAGACAGGTGAATTACCTGGCAAATGCGGTCGGTGTTCAGGGAACATTGGGACACCAGGAAGAAGCCCGGAGGGCACACGGTGCACTTCTTGCACTGGGGTGGGTCCATCTGGAAGTTACAGTATTCCTCAGGCCCGCAGGCTCCACACTCCCGCAGTGGGGCTCCCACGTCCATCAGCTTGGCGTCCATGTCCACCTTGTGCACGGCATAGGATTTGTGCATGTGGCTGCGCGCATGGTTCCGAAGCCCCTGCAGGTGACTCTCCATGAAACCCTGGACGTCTCCCTGCAGGCCCTGGAAGGACATCTGCTTGATAGCCTCAGAGAACACGCCAAACTGCACCTTGACGAGGTCCATCTGCTCGTACATCCGCCGCTGCTGCTCCAGGATCTCACGCTGCTGGGACACCAAGGCGCCCTGCTGCTCCACAAGCCTCTGTTGCAGGTCACGAAGTACAGTCTGCTGGGCCCGCAGCGCCTCCACCAGCTTCTCCTGCCCTTTGGCCAGCTGCAGTTGCAGGATGAGGGCATCCTCCGAGGGAACCTCATTCTCTCCTGTGTGTAAAAAAACAGAATCACAGTTTTTATACTAGTTTTTACATAATAGTAATGATACTATCAATCATTAATAGACTTACTAGTAATGTGCAAATTAATATGATGTAATTGACCATCTTATTTTTACATTATGCAGGTTAACTGGGAGAATATCGGTGGAGGGAATATCCAGCAGTGCCAATCAACAAATTGTTATGTATGCAAATCTCCTTTTACACTATGTCAGCTATATAATTGTAATTCGATTTTCAGGCACTTGCTTAAATAAACCTGCAATGTGAAAGCAATCAAACAATACTTTCTGTTTTATTCTCACAATAGTGGGATGATGAATTATAGGGGGAATAAAATGCACTCATTCTGTGTGCTTGTTCTATAAGTTTGAGATGGGTTTGGAATGGAAAGAAAGTAGTAGTCATAGCTGTCTGCGTGTTTTAGACAGTTCCCTGCCAGATGTGTCTCTAGTGTGGCTGCTCTATTGCTTTTTGGCTGGTGTTAAAAACAAGCCCATTGTGTGCATATGTTAACAATCAAATGGTGGTTTTAGATCCTCATACAAGTTTACTCGCGTTAAAATTATGTTTAGGAGTTACTTTCCAATTACCAATTGCGATCACTTTGCGATGCAAATAATGTAGTCGGATTATTGTTGTATACTAATTCGGCTGTATATTGTTGTGTGTGCAACAATTGCTAACTATAGTAGCAAAGCATCCACGTAAGAACTTAGTTTGAATTACAATTCCTAAATATGAGTTCACATTTTTATCTACAATGGCAATCGATGGTTTAAATTGGACAGATGGTCAATATCGTTTCGTAGACATTATCACAAATTACCTTTCACCGTCATTAACTCAGCCAATTGTAATAATAGCCTACTAACTAAAATACACATTTCATTCGCTGTCAGTATTAACCTGGTTTGATGTCGCATGTAAGTTGAACACCCAGCGGAGCGCCACCAAGTTCCGAGGCAGGATATCCCAAATCCGGAAATTCCCCCAGAAATTGAGCCGCTCTGTCCGTCATGTGGACCAAAGTGGGCTGGCTGCTAGCACCGTCGGAACCAAACACACAGCCTTCCCCCACGCACTGCTTTGGTCTGGGCTTCGGTCTTATCCTTAGAGGTAGTTTGCACTCAATTCCTTTGCATTCCCTCGTGTCGTTGCCTGCTTGCCTTTGATGAGCAACACAATCCGGCCCAGCGCACCCAGAACTAAAAACTTCAGATATTCTGGTCCTAACGCTTTCCTTTGCGTTGTCACTGGATCCATGTTGATGTTGAGAATGAATTTCTGTGAATGGATCAGAAAGAGTTCTGGACGTAGAGCTGGAATACGTGCTGTAGTGACTGGGAGCGATCTGCAAACAGTGTATTCCTCTGCATATTTCTGCAACAATTCTTACGTTGCCAAACATAACAACTGTCCATAACAGAAATAATAGCGGTATTTTGTACATTTTCATTTTGAGAGTGTTCCTGTAATGAATGAAAAATACAAAAGTAACATTACAACAGACACAACCATTGGTTCCCTATCGAGTGGTATTTTGGCATAACACTGACGTACGACAAGCAAATCAAGGCATGTTTCAATATGTTCCGTTTAAAAAGGGATGAGGTAAAAGCCGGAACGAGACGGAACGGCCCGGAACGGTGCTTGAATTACTTCAACTGCTTTAAAAAACAGCACAGAAAGTTGCACACACGTAAGGAAAATATTTTACCAATCAGAACCGATTAATAACGCGCTGTCATTGACCCGTTCCGGCCCAGAAACCTATTTTATCACCAAAAATCTCCCAGAACACTGGGTTCCAAAGGTGAAAAGACGACGAAAATTATACACACAATGCAACTAAGTGAGGACATCATAACACTATTGAGAAACCGACCTTTAACTGCCCATGGATAAACAGCTGTAGAGACAAAACCAACGGGACACCGGGTTCCGAAGCTGCACATAGTGTGGAAATGATACACACAATACAACTAAGTGAGGACATCATAGCACTACTGAAAAAAACATCGAAACGACCTTTCATTTCCCAGTCCGTGCAAAAATGAGTGGCATTGTGTATATAATTTTCGTCGTCTTTGCACATTCGAAACCCACTATTCCGGGAGCTTTTTGGTGATAAAAAGAAGTTTCTGGGCCGGAACGGGTTAATGACAGCGCGTTATTAATCGGTTCTGATTGGTAAAATACTCCCCTCACATGTGTGCAACGTTCTATGCAGTTTTTTTAAAGCAATTGAAAAAATTAAACTACCGTTCCGGGCCGTTCCGTCTCGTTCCGGCTTTTACTCCATCCCGTTTAAAAACCAACACCACAATGAAAACAGCAATATTTTCCCCATATTTTCTATAGCTTCTGATTAGCTTCCTTGTAAATACAATAAGTTGTTTGTGTTGTTTGCTTTTTGTTCGTTTTTTGCAAACAAAATTGACTATTGTTCTAGCTATGTAATTTAATCTTTGAATAGTATTAATCGGTTGACAGGCAAAAAGCAGAGGGGGGTAATCGCGGATAGAGTAGAGAACAACGAAACATTACCAACAGTTCTTCAATACAGTATTTGCGCCCGTCGGTGTCAATACGGATTAGGACAATAAAGCGCGTGCATTTCTTCTCTCATGTAGCCAGTTGTTTCTGACCCACTATGAGGGGCTTAGAGAATGTCTGCATGTGACATTCCAAAGGCTTAATTAGCATCAGGTTTCCCTCAGCAGTCCATTAACCCTTAACGCCCCGGGTTATTCGCCGCGTATCCGGGTCCGCTTTTATGTTAGTTTCCTGGAATACGTAGTCCACACACACACACACACACACACACACACACACATAGATAGGCAATCGGTGGGCATTTTGCCAGAATGCTATATATATATAATTTGATCGGAAAATGCATTTTTGCAAACTCTGGTATTAAGGTCTGATTTCTAAGTTCAAAATAAATTAATTAGACAGTCGTTATATATCAAAAGCTGACTTAACGAAGTTTTACTTCGAGCTAGGGTATTATAGATATTCTCCGTAAATATATACATCGAACCATCACCCTGTCGTTAGTTTGTACTTTGGGGCATTGGAAATGTTTTCATGGAGGATGTGTTGGTTGTTGATACAGCTGCTGGCTGTCTTTTAGTTGGTGCTAACCGTGCGAACTTGGAGCCCGAAGGTTCCCTGATGTCAGAGACAAAGCAAGGCTTGAACTCGTCACTGGAAACCTCTGCCGACACTGGGGAATTTGTGACACACAAGGTTCCTTTCACTCTCCCGGTACTGTTTTAACTCCTTTTCAGCACCTCTCAAAACCAGGTCAAAATTAATTGCAGATTTTTTTGTTAAATTACTGCTATTATTGTAGTTTTCCACACATATGTCATCATATAACTGATAATATTGCACCCTGTTGTCACCATACACCACAGTGGCTGGTTAACCACAGTATTAGGCTCGCAGTCCCACTTTTCATGGAGGTAAGTCACTGACATAAAGCACTTTCCCTGGGTCAGGAGCTGCTTTCTGGTTCGTCTAGCTTCCTACTAATATAGTAAACCAGCACATTGGTGCTGGGCCTGTGCATATCCCTTGCTATGTCCCGTTGATGGTTTTCCCCCTGTAGACTTTAAACATATGAAGTCTAGCATAAGTATTAGGGTGTTATTTTAATGAATGTTCTCACACCAACACCACCCACCAAGTTCATTAGGATTTAGTTGGATAAACACCTTGTGAATGCAATAACAGATGCTTTCACTAGAGGACACTGCTTCCTCCCATATCTGCAGACAGTGCCCTGATCTAGATATCCAGCATTGCTGAAAATGGGAGGTGCTTGCACTGAATTAATCGTTTATTTTAACTCAATGCTGTTTAAATACTGAGAAATTTAGTCGTTAATACACAGCCATGTAGCTTAGTACGGGAAAATGAACCGTATGGTGTCTTGAAACCAACGTTTCTTAAAGATATACTTCCTTTTAGTCAATTTACCCTTTTAATATGTATCTCACTGCCTCATCACAGGACTTATGAAGGTAACAATACCATACGGGGTGGGTTATTCTTTTATTTTATTGCTCGTTTTATGTCATTTTATGACCCACGAATTTCAGGCAGTTTTTGCTGATCTGTCTGCAATTCAAAGAAGAAATGGAAAAACAGCATTGTTCTTGAAGGTTCCTTTTATTGACAGCTTCTTCCTCATTTGATAATATGAAGCGAATATATTTTGCAAAAAAAGTAAGCAGTTTTGCATTTTTAAAGAGGGGCAAATAGCAAATTTATGGCATTTCTGAAGCTTTCACAGTGTCAATGGTTTGTCAAGTGGTCTACCCGCCGCTGTTCCACAGCTGAGATGATATGTATTTTTGTAAACATGAAACAGCCATTTACCTCCCCCAAATGTTTATTTAAAACACCACATCTCACAAAAGACACCTGGGTCTTAGTGAAAGTTTTCAATGTGGCTTCAAGATCGCTACAATATATTGACAATACAATTTTAGAGTGCAGGGGGTCTGCACTGCAGGAGTGGGGGGCTGGCGGGGGGCTTTGGGCAACTTTGTGCCTGACAGTGTCTCAAACACATACATGAGACAAAACTTTAAAACATAATATTAAAAATAATTGCTATTAAAACCTAGCCTATCAGGCATTGTAGCACACGCACAATGTCCTGTAATAAATCATTTTACTCATCAGTATTTTTTGGCTAAAACTTGCCAACCTGTATCTCTTTTCTCCTCTTCAAAAAAAAAAACTGCTAAAAAGAAACAGTGTTTAGTTTCACATCTCAGACCAAAGATTCAAGTCACACAACCAAAAGTCGATCTGGATAGAAAGTTAAAAAATCTACTTATATTTAGATCTTAATTTTGATAAGGGTGAAGAGACTTTTATTTACATGGTCTTAACAATATTTCTTAGTACTTTGGATAAAATGAGTGGAGACAGCACACTGACATACTGAGAAATATGTAGGCAAGGTACTGTACCTCACTGATGGCCTTATGCTTATGAGCAGCTTTGTGTGGAATGCAGGGTGCAGGTCTAGACCTGAACTTCCGCAAAAAGCAGGAAACAGAGTAACTGTCAACATGTTTCAAACACACTCCGTGTAGCACGTCCTGTAATTTGTGCGTTGTGTCCATGCATTGGTGAAAAAATAGAACACGATACATGATTATTCATATAGTTATTTTGTATTGTTGAGCCAGAGGGATCACACTAAAGGTACGTTTTTTTATCCAATGTTTTTTGGTTTAGATCATCAACATGGAAGCAGGTAGAATTGTATTCAAAATCATGGCTTTCTTCCTTCTCCGTTTTGGTGAGATACAACCTGAAGTAGTATTATACTGTTTGGGGGGGGGGGGGGGGGGGGGGTTTTTTTAAAAAAATTTTTTTTTTAAATTGGAAAAAGAAAAAAAAAAAAAAAAAATTAGGGTTTTGTGAAATTAAAAAGGAAACACG
>JAOYSI010010023.1:0-10582 GCA_025775065.1 Hiodon alosoides
AATAGGTCAGTTATATTTAGCAATGTGTTTTTAAATGGGAGGATTGTGCTTTAATCTGAATCCACAACTCACTAATGTATCCACATCTATTTAATAATGAAATAACTTCACGACATCACTGAAACATTATAAAATAAAATAAATGCCAATGAGTTCAAACCCAAAATTTTCTGTTTTGTACTTCAAAAATAGGAGTAGCGTACTGACTGAATGCCAGACATGAAATAATTGGTAGAATTGGAACAACTGTGATGAACTGTGATGACTTGATGTTTCAACCAAGCATTGCAATTTGTACAGATGAAAAATTCCTGCGTTATCTCTTTTTTCGATGAATGGAGTGGGTTTAAACTGTTCTCGTTGATAATACTCCCATAGAGGGCACGTAGGACAAGTGATTTTCCGCTGTGAGTGAAGTTTAACTCGCTGCTAAACCTATCCTGTTGGTCAATCCAACTGTTTCTTTGTTTTTTTGTTTTTTTTAAGCACATACAATCGGGTTTGAACCCATGTTGAGTGGTTCAGATTGTCCACTGCAATTAGCCAATTAGCTTGAATCTGATGAGTCTGCTTGGTAAATCTTCTCTGTGACTGTAATGAAACCTCTACAGCTCAGGATATCCGTTTATTGCGTGGCCAGTTCAAACCAGTAATTTCTTAAAATGAGCATTAGACTGGTACAGACTAGGCACTTGACTATTTCTTGTTCGATTGAAGAAACCACTGGCCACCATCATTCCATGTAATGAGCATTATATTCCCAGCTGTACAGAGATACTTTGCAGTCAATTTTGAGAGAAGCACAGAGTAGAATCTGGTCGTCTCCAGGGTCAATATTAAGAAGGTACTGTAGGATGTAGGAGTCATATATATGTGACCTTGGTTCACATTCTGTCACTTCCTTTAATAATATTAGTAGCTGTCATGGAGTTTTCCACATCATGTGAGATAAAGAAAAATGCAGAAGTGAGACACCTACCATCAGGGATTCACATAAAGCAGCTTAAAACGATAACCCAGAGGGCAGGGAAGGTCTTAAGAGCTCCTAGGAAGGTGCATAAAATATTAATCAGTTCCCTGTGTGTGAATGCAAAATTAAAGTCAATCAGACTAGACTACGTTTATCGTAGGAAAACTCCACGACCCAGTGGACCCAGTTTTTAAAGCAGAAGTCACTTAATGGCACTTAATATTATGGACACTTTTTTCCCCTTGAAAGTCTGAGCTGTGCACGTTCAGATCTGCTGAGCTATTGGGGGAAACTCTGAGCTGTAGCGGGAGGGACAGCAGCTATGGCGATTGAGACACAGAGTAACGCGACACAGCGGGTTTACCAAGCAGGCACAACACTGATGGACTGTCAGGACTATGACCGTGTGCCACATTGCACAAACGGTGGCCCAAGTGGAGGGTTAGTCCAAGCAGGGCCAGATTTTAAGGCAAGTCGGTCAACTCTTTCAATAATGTAATACAGATTTAGTAAAAAATAACTGATTGTATTGGCTAAATAACCCCAGATCAATTACTCTGGCTCTTAGAAGTTTTTAGAAGAATCTGTTGACATATAGTCTTTGTCATGTGTGCTAGCTGTGAGTAAAGCAATGGTGAACCATAGTGCAATTCATTTTTATTTATTTTTATTTGGAAAGGATTAATTTCAAACGAGGAAGATGTGTTTCAGAGATTTTGTTCCTTTCTTCATTAGGAGAAAAAATGTGGCTCAGTTCTTCACATTCCATTCTTGCGCTCCTTGTTGGGCTAAACATAGCGTTATATGCTTATGTGTTAAGCAAGTAAAATATAGGGGATTTCATTTAACAAAATCAATGATCATAGAAACAAAACACAGTAAGCAAAACACGCTACTAAGAACAAACTAAAGCATACATGTTAAATGGTAATTATTTGAATAGGGAAACATTGATTAAATGATTGCTTGTGCAATTGCTGACTCACAGTTGCTTTATGTGCACTGTAGATCAGATGCCATGTTGACCAAGTGCAAATTAACAGAGATAAACAAGCAGTTTATCCCCAGCAGACAAACTGCTGTGGTCATCGACCACCCTTCACTTTGCCAGAATGATGAACTGTTCTACATAACTTGATTCATGTTTGTGTATTCAATAAAAAGAAAACGTTTTGTGGTGCTATTTTGTCTTATGTCAGTCGTGTAGATATCAGCAATAATATTTGAAAGAACCTGAAATGTAATTGTAAATGTAAATGGAACTTTTCTACTCCACTATAATGAATCTGAAGCTCGTCCATTTGAAACAGAATCGATAAGAATTTCACCTTAGCGGTTCACCTCTGCTTGTATAACGTAGTCGAGAAGATGGCTTTTCTGCCAGTTATACACTGGTTCCTTCCATCACCTTCAGATGGAAACCTAATTGGTGCCATTGTGTGTGCGAGTTTTTTTTTTTTTGTGTGTGTGTGTGTGGAGAAGAAAGATGGAGGGCTGAAACCCCCTACCACTGGTGCCTGCTGCTCGGAACAAGTGAGAGGTGGCTCGTTTTCTACTCTGAACCAGACCTGCACAGCACGTTCAACTTGATCAGAATACATGAAGGCGACGAGTGGGAAACCAAAGTCCTCATCATTAGCGGACACTACGAGTATGTTGTTATGCCGTTTGGATTGGAAAAACGCCTCCTTGGTCTTTCGGGTGTTTGTCAATGAGGTGCTGAGGAGGTTCCTCAACCGATGCATCACAGTGTACATCAACGAAGCCCTCGTCGATATTGGACTCTGTCCAAGCACGTCTCTCATCCCGACAGAGCACAATTGCAATACCAGGAACAGAAAACTCTTAGCAATTAAATTGGCTTTCGAGGAGTGGCAGCACTGGCTAGAAGGAGCAAGACACCCTTTCTTGGCAGACCATTCCATTAGAATACGTTCGCTCTGCAAGGAGTCTCAACCCGCATCCAGTTTACACTCACTTACGGACCTGGATCCAAAAACACCAAGGGGGTTGCCTTTTCCCATCAGTTTGATTCTCTCATGGCTCCAGCATCAAAAGAACCCATCTTGACTCGCGCCTGCTTCGTGGCTCCCATCTGGTAGAATATCATGGAGCAAATTCAGCAAGCTCTCACCTCCAGTCCTTCCTGTGCCAAGAGTAAGTTCTCCCATTAACTCCAGCAGGCCGCATGGAAATCCTTCACAACAACCCTGGTCCCAAGTAGCTATAGACGTCATACCGATTTACCCAATGCTCATAGTTACACTCTCATTCTAGTGGCTACAGATCGGCAGGTTACCAAGCACCGATTGCATTGGCAAGCAGCAGGACTGGGGCAGGTCTTTGCCTTGGGAAGGATATGCCCAGAACTCGCTCATCAGCTCGTCCAATGGTCCCATCATGGTCTTCCGGTGAGTTTTAGGGTACCAACCACCATTGTTCTCGGGGATTTGAGAGCTATGTCCGGCTTTAGCGAGCCACAAAGTTCCAGGCTGACCTGCGCTGACGACCACCCCCCCTTATACCAACCATGGTGGTTTAGCTCTCCACTGGAGACATCTGTCTCTGGCTCCCATCCAAGAAGAATTTTCCTTGGATTTTCCATATTTCCCTGGTTACCAGTGGATGACCCTTTGCTTGCCTTTGTGTTTGGATCTCCATTAAAGTACAGCACTTGGATTCTAAACTAAACTGGTGTCTCATTCCTGACCATTACAAAGGCAGCGGATTAAAACCTACCATCATCTACTCAGTAAGTTAACATTGTTGACAAAACACATTCTCGTGTCAGCACTCTATGCTTCTCAGAATTTTCGGACAATTATTTTTTTTTCTTTCCGGAAAACAGTAAGCTTTAAAACATTTTGAAACACCTGAGTAAAATGGGCAGACAGCCGTTACCGTTTTTTGTTTTTTTTTAGCCGTTGCCTCCCTTTTTTTTTTGTTCCGAAGCAATTATAATCCTTGATGACGTTTTGCCGCGACTGATTACTTTTTAAAAAGTGAGAAAATGCAGTGAATGTTTTTTTTCTAGCAGGAGAGGACACAATGAGGGTATCTCCAGCCTTCAGGTCAACAGAAATCTCCAAATAGCAGGCATGAAGCACGCTGAAGTTTTTCCATTGGTTGACAAATGTTCCCTGTTGGGCAGCGGTTAAGAGGTGATAGCCTTATCTCCTTTTGAGGTAAAAAGGCTGAGCTGCACTCCTCTGGTTTTAGAAACAGCCGCACCACACTACTCCATCCATGCTGTTTTCTCATTGGTCACCCCCCCCCCCACCTTTAGCATTTAATGAAAAATTTAAGCCCTCTGAAAGCTTTTTTATTATGATTTCACTAATGTTTGAATATGCATGGACATCTGAATTTGGCAACTGGTCTACACAGTCATGAGACTGAAATGAACTACACTGCTAGCCATATTCGTGTACAACATATATGACATTTTATACCGCTTTTCTATCTAAATGAACTGTAGAATGGATGTTAGCCAAACTTAGCATTAATCTTACCATCTGGTTCTGTGATTTTCTCTTATTCACTCAGGTGTAGTAAATTATTTTCGTTATTTATCTTACCTGAAATTAGTTATTTTGCATAATAGTGGTTGGAGAGAGCACAATAAACTGGTGTTTCCAGAGAGTGCAGAGGAACAGAGAAAACAACGGTGCCGCTTTGATCTCGGCAGCCTCTCTTACACAGAATCTCTATGGGCCAGTTTTTTCTCCCAGCGTATCCCTCTTTTGAGTTCCTTCATCGTCTTCAGCAAGGCTCGCTGTGCTGTCACTCAAACCTCCCCACCACCAGCTGCTGTGTTCTTCTTACACACCTGCTTCTCGTCCAGCATTCACTACATTTAGTGCAGACAGTGAGCGGACACAAACAAGCAAAGGAGAGCAGAACACCAGCGCCCCCCTGTGGATGGAGGTAAGCTCCTGTATGTCACATTGTAAACAATGTATAGCATTATCTCGATGAAGGGTGCCTGCTCAACAAATGAATGTCAGTATAACAGTATTATAAAGGTATTCATAGTGTGAAAAAGGTATACTATATGGACAAAAGTATTGGGCCACGCCTCTTAATCATTGAATTCCGGTGTTTCATTCAGTCCCATTGCCACAGGTGTATAAAACCAAGCACCTAGCCATGCAGTCTGCCTTTACAGACATTTCTGAAAGAATGGGTCGTTCTAAAGAGCTCACTGAATTCAAGCATGGTACTGTAATAGGATGCCACAGTTGCAACAAGTCAGTTTGTGAAATTTCTTCCCTCCTAGATATTCCACGATCAACTGTAAGTGGTATTATTGAAAAGTGGAAGCGTTTAGGAACCCCAGCAACTCAGACCACGTAAAGTTACAGAGCGGGGTCGCTGAGTGCTGAGGTACATAGTGCGTGAAAGTCGCCAATGCTTTACTGACTCAATAACTGCAGAGTTCCAAACCTCCTCTGGCATTAACATCGGCACAAAAACAATGCTTTTGTCCATATAGTGTAAATATACGGTATAAAGGTATATTAGCGTGTCCGTGTATTAAAATTCATAGCATATTCTAAAGAACTACGGACTCTGCTTTTCAACACCCCGGCTTTCCAATATCCGAACACTCCCCTTAGGAGTGTGATGGTGTGTGACTGATACTGAGATGTCTGACGGGTGTGACTGATATTGAGATGTGTGGCGGCGTGTGACTCATACTGAGATGTGTGGCAGCGTGTGACTCATACTGAGATGTGTGACAGGTATGACTGATACTGAGATGTCTGACGGGTGTGACTGATACTGAGGTGTGTGGCGGCGTTTGACTCATACTGAGATGTGTGACGGCGTGTGACTGATACTGAGATATGTATTTTCCTTAATATATGATTTCAGGAAGCATGTTGCATGTTGGTAGCAGTTTGGTATAAATTGGTATCATTCAACATATTCCATCCGAAGCCTTAAATCCCCATTAAACTGTTGTTTACATATGAACAAAACTCCTTAACCAAGGTGGCTCTGACAGTGCCCAGCTACCCTGCAGTCACCACTGCAGTGGTGCTCAGTTTGTACGCACTTCATCTTCAGCCTGGACTTCATTTCATCTTCAGCCTGGACTCTCATTTCATCTTCAGCCTGGACTTCATTTCATCTTCAGCCTGGACTCTCATTTCATCTTCAGCCTGGACTCTCAGTTTAATCTTCAGCCTGGACTCTCATTTCATCTTCAGCCTGCACTTCATTTAATCTTCAGCCTGGACTCTCATTTCATCTTCAGCCTGGACCTCCATTTCATCTTCAGCCTGGACTCACATTTCATCTTCAGCCTGGACTCACATTTCATCTTCAGCCTGGACTCTCATTTCGTGAGGTAGAAGCAATACAAATGAACATAACACAAATCTGGAAAATGTTTGACTGAAGGGCCAGCAGAACGGGCGGCACCTCCTACGACGTTCTACCACATCTTCTCCTCATCAGAGCAGAGATGAACAGATGGTTTGGATGGTTCACGGATGGAAAACGACATCACACAGCTTATAGGTGCTGGTAAGGTAAATGTCTGGATGCGCGTGTTTACCTTGTCCTTACTTTCTAAAATGGCTTCATCCAGTTTTTCATCACAATCATGTTTCGTTGACTAACATGAAGTGGATTCCAGTAGATTCGGCAACCTCTCCACTGAAAAAAAAGGCTTTAAATATTAAAACCAAAGGGTAACAGTGGTACTGGAATTGTACTCAAAAACTTTAGTCTAATACACATTAGCCTAATAACGTGCACTCACACCACACACACACACACACACACACACACACACAAATCTGACCTTCACCAACAGGTCTTTGGTCATGATTGTGTGGTGTGACAGGTGTTGCTTTCTCACAACACAGAAGATAAATACTGAAACACTTGCATAAGTGAAGGTCATGAGAATAGACCTTAACGAAACATCTGTTTCTGTGGAGAGACATTTCAGACGTTCTTATACGCCGAACCAATGAAACCCAGAGAGATAAGAAAGTCTTATAAAAAGATCCCAGTTCTATCAAACTGCAGCAGCAAGAAAACAAGATGATCCCGATTGTCCTCGTTTCAATCTTCTTTGCGAGTGGTAGGGAATTTTCTTCTGTTATGATTTTGTGAATGTCTCTGAGGTCTTGTCTGAAGGGAAGGCTTTTTCCTTTTTTCACGGCTTCTGCTGTTTGAAAGATTTAATGCTTTAAGATAAGGTCACATTAAACAGAACAGAGTCGTATGGCTTGCTAGCCTAGTATGATAACTGCCAACAGTTCAGTGGATCTCGACTTAATCTGTCTCTGGAAAAATTTGACAGTGCGTAAATGACTGCTGGACTAATCCAGCTCTGAAGGAACTTTACAGCATTAGGTGTGGCGAACCCTACAACTTAGGGGGGACACTTGTGTAATCCAGCTCTGAAGGAACTTTACAGCATTAGGTGTGGCGAACCCTACAATTTAGGGGTGACACTTGTGTAATCCAGCTCTGAAGGAACTTTACAGCATTAGGTGTGGCGAACCCTACAACTTAGGGGTGACACTTGTGCGCTCTTCCAGCCTACGGGTGTGGCACTCCCGCCATTGAGCCACTGGCCTCCCGTGTGGTCAACGGAGTGGAAGCCCGTCCGCACAGCTGGCCCTGGCAGGTACAGATCGCTCCCTCCTCTCTACGACAGCCCTAATAGGTCGTTTGGTCGAGCCTCATGCAGTGGTTGGAATGGAATGTGGCGTTGGATTCCAATCCAGAACGCGGTGCACGACGTGTGCGTCGGCTCAAGGTCTTCATCTCGTTTACTCCCAAAAAATAAAGAAAATTAGCCAAAATTACGGTGGTGACAGAGCAAAACCGTGAACACTGAGGCTACGGCTAAGGATTGCTTTAGAACTGAAAATAAAACCCCCAGTTTATCCATGCCATTGAGAAGCTGCTGAACCAATCCATCCGTTGTTCCCCCCAGATTTCCCTGCAGTACCTGAAGGACGATGAGTGGCGGCACACCTGTGGGGGCTCTCTGATCGGCACTAACTGGGTCTTGACTGCTGCTCACTGCATTAAGTATGAGCGTTCACCTTTTTGATTGCATGCTTTCCATTGACTGTTTCCAGTGTACATTATCTCATTTCATTTCATGGTGAAACCTTTCACCTTTAGATTTTATTATAATTATTTTAACCTCCGGAGGAGGACCCACCCGCCAGCAGCAAATCACATAACAGCACAAGTACCACAGTCAGTGCTTATAGATGCAATAGACGGACAGTTTTGTACTTTAAACCAATATTTGATCTTTTTTTGTAAAAACGGAACTGTACATGTGTGTCGTGGTTTCATCTCACGCTGATGTCTGTTAACACTCTAGCACCAAGCTGACCTACAGAGTGTTTCTGGGCAAGCAAAACCTGAAGGAGGATGAACCAGGCTCTGTGGCGATCGCCGCTGAAAAGCTGATTGTCAATGAGAAGTGGAACCCCATCTTTGTTGCCTTTGGGTGAGAGTTTTTTCAGTGCTGCGCTTTTCAAAATTTCAAATTTTTACTATGAATTTAATTACCTCAGTGGTTAAAGCTTATTATATTTATTTCCGATTTTTTATATAAATGCTTTAACGTCACAGACACATCTGAGGACAGAAAATCTAGCTGTGGAAATCAAAGAAAAGTAGGCGGGGCCAACCCCTGTCAATTATACTTCTTACCATTTCTACTCCTCCCCCTAACCCTCGGCCAGTTACGACATTGCCCTGATCAAGCTGTCTGAGCATGTGACCCTCAGCGACCACATCCAGCTGGCATGCATCCCCGCTGCTGGAACTGTCCTGCCAAACGACTACCCTTGCTACATCACCGGCTGGGGCAGGCTCTACAGTAAGGCCCAGATTTCATTCATATCTGGCAGTTCAAAAGCTGCTCGTTGGGAGTCGAGTAACGTGCGGAATCCATAAAGATAAAACACAGAAGGGGCGTCGCCGAACTTTTGCCGAACAACGAGCTTTGTTCGCGGGAGGCGGAGTTTCTGTGTACTTTCTCTACGTGTTTTTTTTAATTCCTCATCCCAGCCAATGGCCCCCTTCCTGACAACCTACAGCAGGCTCTGATGCCTGTGGTTGACTACGCCATCTGTTCTCAGCCTGACTGGTGGGGCATTGCTCTGAGGAAATCCATGGTGTGCGCTGGCGGGGATGGCATTGTCGCTGGCTGTAATGTGAGTGAGATTGTCGCGGCCATTGTCGAGCCGCGTTGTGTGTCTGTTCTGACTGCGTTCACCCGCGTACAGAGGAGAGCCCCGAAGGAGATTTTGGCATGACCCATCTTTTGACTTTTGCCACCCAGCACCTTCCGTTCATAAACACGTGGAAACGGGGTCTTCTTTGGCCACGCTTTTACATGTGAGAAAACTGAATCCAGTACAGTGGCGGTCGGCCTCACTGCTCTGTTTCTCTCGGTCTGCGATCCAGGGTGACTCTGGGGGCCCACTGAACTGCAAGAACTCAGAGGGTGTCTGGGAAGTGCACGGTATCGCCAGTTTTGTTTCGGGTCTTGGCTGCAACTACGAGAAGAAGCCCACCGTCTTCACCCGGGTGTCTGCCTACAACGACTGGATAGACCAGGTATTGTGTCACAGAAGTAGTCCAAAGCCGTTGGAAAACAGAATTTTACAGTGTTTTCACAGAGAGTGAGCGCATGTTTTGAAAACTGATTGACGTCTGTTTGTCTGCTATTTTTAGGCTATGATGAATAACTAAGAGGTGCTTGGTTACAACTTCCCAGTTTCCAATAAAGGATTGCAAATTCACGTTTGCTTGTGTTTTCATGTTGCATGATTTAAAATAACCTTGGCGTAATCGTTTGCATCTTGGTTGCATTTAGAATTTAAACAGATCATTTTAGAAGGAGAGAACTATAAAGTCATCATCACAAACACTGACTATTCTGGTGACATGAGACAGAGCAGACTATATATTGATTTATGGAACCGCAGTGCAGCAGTAAGTGCAATAAGGGCTGACCGTGGAAGAGCGACATTATTTTCCTTCGCTACCACGCAACGAGAATCTGGAATTCTTCACATAGGACATTATTGGCATTAGAAATTTTAGGTTCTGTTACTCACACTACTTGTTATAAGGTCACGACTGTAATACCCAGAATGGCCGCTAGATGTCTTTAGATACCTTGATGCTTGTTTTTTATCTGTATTCTGAAATGCTTTAAAATGTTTTTGAAATGTATGAATTCAGGCAGGGAACAGCTCATCAATGCAACATTTTGAGGTACTTATCAGAACATTGCATTTAAACAAACAAACACATATATGTGTGCGTACCATATAAAGAGCTTTGCACTGTCTTCCCTGAACAACTCCTGACATTATTGATGGCTTAGAGAAGGGTGATGGCATCAAGGAGATGTCAGAGCAACAACAAAAAAACGTTTTCCCTGAAGGTCACCAGTTGATTTAATGTACATAAGATGTGTTTGTGAAGTAGCATCAGGCCTCAAAAACTGAGATTTTTTTACTTGACAGAACCCACCGGAACATGCAAACGTTTGCTATAGCGCCCCCCGTGGGGTCCATGGGCACCATAGTCACTGTGGCGCTTTGGAAC
>JAOYSI010010024.1:0-10580 GCA_025775065.1 Hiodon alosoides
TATATATAATTTCAGGACATTTCATGTTAAATGTTAAAAAAATATGTAAAATAATAATCCATGAATGTTTTATGCTTTTTTAGGATATTTTAAAATAAAATATTTAAAGTATTTAATTACAGTAATAAAAGTGAATTAAATAACAATAAACTCTGTAATTACCTTTATTAAATACCAGTTTTATTAATTTACCTCAAAAGGGAGTTGAGAAAAAAATGGATCAGTGACGTTATGGCCAGTATTCAGTATGTAATATTTTTTTTTTACAACCATGTCTACTGGCAGCTGAATTAAATTTTAATTCACGATTTATTGGAGTTGACGGTTTGAAGATGGTTTTAACAGCCAATGTTTAATCCTGACATGCTGTCAGCTAGATAATTCTCTTACGGGATGCTTTTAACCATATTAGAGGCAATTTTAACACATTCTTTCTGTGAAACCATTTTCCATATATTTATTTTGACAAAAAAATGTAATATTTAACCTCTACTCTTGAAACAAACCACAGAGTTGTTCGGAAGCACAGTTTTGCCCATCCCATATGCAAGGTACTGGACACATGCTGTTAAATCTTCGTCTATCGAAAACTTGTCCAGAGTATTTTTGACACGACCAAATATGTGAGGGGTTGACAAACAAATATGCGAGCTGTAGTAACTTTTTGATTTGTACTTGTGATTTTCCGATTTGTGCTCGTAATTTTCCGATTTGTGCTCGTAATTTTCCGATTTTTGCATATTTTTTCCATATTAATATTTTTGACACTGATCTTAAGATGTTGACATTGTGCCTTGGGTGAAATATGGAGTCTTTCTGCGTACGCTGATTCTACCCTAATTCACACACGTACTACTACTAGAAAAGCACAGGGCAAATGATCTGGTCGAGAAAAACTGTACATGGGTTGGATATATAGGGCTTGAAAACGTCTTTCTGTGAAAATACGGCTACTCGCCTTCGAGCCACACATCTTTCATCCACACTACAGGCTACACAGCAGGCACTAGTGGTACAGTGCCAATCGGTGAAGAGGCAGGTCCCTCTCGGTGGTACAGGATTCCTGAAATATGACAGAAGGTGCTCGTTAACGACATGCCGAGAGAAGCCCTGCTGATTCACCCACCTCTGCCAATCATGCGCTGCCACTTTGCATTGCCTGTCACGATCGGCGAATGACATGAGCTGGATTTGAACCGGCGAACTCATAGGGTTCAGTCAGCATTGGACGCTCTGGAGGCCTACAAATAATTAAAAAGTTATCTTTATTTTTACACACAAGTTTATATTCCTATGGTTTTGCAGTTTTTATATTTTTCTATGTTCATTACTATTGAAAATGGAAGGAGCATATGCTGTATAAAAAAAAAAATATTTAAAACATTGAAATACAAAGGGCCATCAGGAAATAGATTGCGATCATATTGTGCCGTTTCAAATGCCATAACCAGCATGGGTGAAATGGACTAATCTCCTACCAACAGTCCCGTTGAGGAAGCTGAAATAAGATACTTCAGTAACTCTAAAAGGGTGCAATTTGGACACTGTGCTGTAATTATATTACAATATTACATAAGCAACATACTCACAGTAAAGAAATCGAAATTCATCAATGTAGAAGGGCAACAGTGGGTGAAGGCAAAAGCAGTCACTGCCTGGAATATAAGTCAAAGCAATAGAATCGCTTTTGCACCGTTCAGTGTGGGTTAGGACAGTGGAAACTCTACCAGGCTGAATACAATCGCTGGTCTATTTCAAAACACTACACAGTGGCAACAGCGCAAAGGGGGGCAAGGGTGGAAGGGTGGAAGGGGACCCCACAGAGCTAGAACTTGCTTCGGTCTTAGTGATCATCCACACCTCATGATCCGAATGGTGACTTCCGTGAAGACGTTGCAGAAGTCCAGAGGGCATGTGCTGGTAGTGAGAGCAATGAGGATATTATAAACGGAAATTAGTCAGACTGTATAGGGGGGGTGCTTGTGTAAATGGTGCCCACCTTAATCAAACGCATATATTTCCTGGTGAGCTGTCCAACAATTCAAGAACAGGAACTACATATATGTGTGGTGTAGGTTGCATGCGATGGTCCAACACCTTACTGAGTGACATTTGGTTGGGCTTTACACTTTTTCGTATACCGCCTGTACATTAACTAATATGAACTAATAAAATTAATATTTAATATTAAATTATGTTAACTAACATTAACTACTATTAAATTTTGATGCAAACATTCTAATGAAAAATGTGATTAGTTCCAAATAAATAAACAAACACATATCATGTATTATTCTTCTGCATCTTGCTTTGATTGCATCTTGCTAAGTAGCTGTAGCAAGCCAAGGGCAGACACATGGAGCTGGAAGGCTGCTTTGAAGCTTTTATTTTTCAGTTAAACAAGTATACAAAATACAAAGAAAATTCCTAAACCACACTCAGGTGTGTGCATGAGCTCCTTGGGTAAGGGTGTGGCCCCACCAGCTGCCCGTCCATCTGGGCTTGTCCCAGGATCTGCATGCCACATATAATAATTAAAAAAATAATAATAATAATTTAATAAAATAGTTTGCCCATCCAGTTAGAGACTGGATTATTTTAGCTTGCAGATATAATTTAAATTCATTGAAAGATTTAAAGGCAAAATCTAAAGTGTGCTGATCCCTGAAGTCATTCCCGGGTCACTTTTGTTATTGTAGTATTTAAATTAGGCAGGTATTGAAAAGCCTTCCTTTATGCATGTATCTTAGAAAGACTATAATCATTCGGTAGTGATTATTACAGTGAGTCACTGAAGGTTTTATCCTGCTCTAAACAGATGGGATTTTTCAAAGATACTGTTCTAAACCTCGAAAGGTTTAATATCATTAGCCTAATTAAAATTTCTAAAAAACGAATACCGGTTGTGAATGTGGGATGAGGGTCCATTAACCTTCTAACTGAAGAGGAGACTTATTACCACTGAGAAGAATGCATTTTCAGTTTGGCAGAACTGTAAAATGCATTTATTAGACAGTTGCAATTTCCTTTTTTTCTTATTTTAGAGAAGTGTTTTGAGGCCTCTTGAGAAAATTATTAGAAAAAAAAATGTTTGCTAAAAAGATTTGTTTGGTTTCAGTATATTCACTATAACATGCGATGAGGATGTAATGTTGAAATAATCTTATTTAAACTGATATTAACTGATATAAAAATAATCTTATTTAAACAGTTTAAACTGATATTAAACTGTTTTGTGTAGGGTGTCCTACAAACTTGTTTTAGAAAGATCTGAATAAAATTTGTTTTATGAGCATACTGCACATGCAAACTGCCAAATTCCGCATTAAGTTTATTTTCTAAGGCATTTCTACATTTTATGTTAGATCAATTTAGAAAATAAAAATACATTTTTTATTTATTTTTAATTCTGACTAAAAATCCTGAAAATAGTAAAAAAATAAATTGATGCATCAGTGGTACTCATTACTTTATATGACCTTATGTGATCCATACATATCGGCACTCCCTTCTGATTGGAAAAATTATCCATCATCAGCAGCTTGAAATATATAGCAGGAATTCTTGGTGCCTCACTGCTAAGCATACCAAATGTGTCCAGTTCAATAAAATAACCACAGATTTAAAGATAAAGAGATCAGCTCATCTTTAGTAATGCGGGTTACATACAGACTTTGGAAAGGCAGACATTCTCAAGTTTTCATGAATTGCGGCTGTCAAGCTTGTGATCCTTAGTTATGCGGACCAATTCCCAGTGGTCAAGTTTAACAACTCTAATGGAAATACAGACGGCAAAAACTAGCAAATCACCATACTACATTAAGCTTGTGTTGACATGTTTGTAAAAACAATTTCAAAATATCTAACGTCTAGAAATTCAAGGCCTGGCTGAGGCCTATTCTGAAAAAAAATGAATCGTTCTCTGAAACGAATTAGTAGAAATTGTTCACTTGTTTTATTAAATCGTTCATACGTATAATTTTTTAAAAATCAAGTTCCCACCAGCTCCCTTGTAGTCTCTGAGAAACTGCCACTGGTCTGTGATAAAATAACATGACTTACTTACTTAATTACATTGCTGGCATCACAGAGCCCTGCTTATTAAAATGGTTCAAATAAATAAATAAAAAAGATTCTAAGGAATTGTTACAACAAATAGTTTGGCACACGCCAATTCCCTTTGAAATACTTAAAATCTAAGTATCTGTTAGTATGATCGTGTTACTTTTCTATATTATTAACATTAAATCAGCCTGCCTCAGTTAAAGTCAGTCAGGGCTAACTAATTTAACACTTTTTTTTAGTATCCGTGGAAACCCTGTTATAACGTAACATAACCCTGTTATACATAAACAGACAACTAAACCCTTTTTTTGTGTTTTTTTCCAATTTCAGTTATTCTAGCTTTGCTTGAATGCTTGCTCGATAATAATTATACTAATAATTATATGTGGATACTGTTGATATCACTAAGCTAAATTCATACCCTCGGTTTCTCTGATGAGCCACTCAACTAAAGAAATGGAACATTACAGTGAATTGTAATTAGTTTATGGCCGACATTTCCATGAAATGTTTGTAATTTATTTTGTTATTTGCATGATGTGCTTAATGTTATTAAATGATAATAAGACACAGAAAAAAATATCTGGTGTTTTTAGAAGAGAACCGTTTTCTCACATGTCATATTTGGTTGCACTGTGTCTGTAAATTTTTCTTAAGCTCAGTTTAATGTAGCATGCAGTAAGTTTTCAAGTTTTTACTTTTTTCCTTCTACAGTTGTAGAACTTCTGCAGTTTTCTTCTCTGTCTTTATGGAGCTTGCCTTGTAAAGGAGGGTTTGGAGAAAAATCTTCTGAATAAATGTCAAGTTGTTATCTTCACCCTGGCCGCTTTTATGTTCGATTACATAGGCAGTTATCTTTTAACGCTTGCTAATGTTACCCATTATTTTCTCTCAGTTAATTCAGCTTGCTGAAACGAATTACCCAGCTCAGCTGGTATGCATAAATTTGAACCTACAAAAGGATAAATAATATTAGTTATACAAGTGATATGTTTAATATAAACAGAATATTTACTAATAAAACAATACTAGCTCCGATGTAATGTACGCAGAGCAAGAAGTACGAGATTCGAGATTAAAAGTGATAGATCTCACGAAGGTCTCTTTTCAACTCTACTTTATGTGGGTTAATATGGTGATAAGTGGCAACAAAAAGAAACACAACTTCAGCGAGTGTGATGCCACAGATATATCCAAAATGAGCTAATGTTAAAATGGAAGGGCTCTTAGAGGTTCAGGAATTCCATGGGACATTAAATAGAGAGATGGGAGTACACTTGTACCCAATCACACTGTTTCAAGTCCATTGCACAAACAGCAGCCCATAATTCAACGCCGCAGCGAAGATGAGTGCTAACAAATGAATAAATGTTATTTTCATATGCATGGTTTCTTTCTCACAAGTGCAGGCCCATTTCTACCAAATTGCCCACAGCACGTTGGGCCTGGCTGTTGGCTGCATTCATACACAAAAAATGCAGTATAGTTATGATTTGGAAGTTAATTTTGATTTCATTGAAAGTGTCTTTTTTTTTATTTGACTTCCATGTACAATTGTTTAATGTTGATAATGTATCTTTATATATGACGTAATTTAAAACGGTCTGACTTCTAAAATAAAATGTAGTATCAGAACAAGACAATTTGTTGAAATATTAAGAACAGATATGATTAGCATTTTAGCTTCTCGACAATGTAGGAAGGTTGCCAGGGTTCTGAGAAAACCCATGGAATTAAAAGTAAGAGCCTTTAACTAATATATTTTAATGTATTACTTTGGGACATGTCAAACTGTCAACAAAGGTAGTGGATTCAATTCAATTTACGGCATCCAGTTTGGTCTCTAATACCACTCTTTCATTTTCGGAAACATACATATATCTATGTTTATACATTCGCCTGGATGCTTTGAAAAGGAAATACATTTAAGTATAATTCAATCACATTAACAGCGTACAGTTGAACAACCTGGATTATGTTTGACCTGAATAAGCAGGTCAAGAAAACGCTGATCCACAGGTTTACATTAGTAATTACTTGAAAGCCTGGCATGGATTTATTTCCTCTGTACGTTTTTTTTTTTTTTTAGCTTTGCAGACTTTGTTTACCTGGCTTTGTTAAGAAAGGATCTTTGAAACCAATCTCAGAAACCAATGCAAAGGCAAAATGCATTTTAAATAGAAGCCATTAGTCCTACAATTTCCCCATTCGGGATTAATAAACCTATCTACCTAAGTGGAAATTCGAAAGATATGTTTGACTCACACTGATAACCTTGCATAGTTTCTTAAGGCTTTCTCGTGTTTATATTTTTTTGCGTACTGGAGAAACTGAAACACATTTGTCGTTTATTGTCTTAGGTCTGAGTTCACCGGTTAATTGTTTAGAATTTTAAATGAATCAGTGGAACAGACGACCCCTTTGACCTTTACTCATTGATGTTGTTTCATTGACACATTATTCCTCATTGCAAAGAACCAGAGAGAAAATAAGCACATGACTTTCAATTAAATCACTCTTTATTGTAATAAAAATAAGATCTAAAAAGGTGTTGCATTTTCAACTGTGCTGGTTTGCAGTCATTTATTAATTTTCCTTGAGCGCTTATCCAGTTCGTTGGGCAGTATCCCAAGCCGGCCAACCCAGGGCGTACGGTAGGGTAAAAACCAGGAAGGATTGATTTATGATTTAATTTGAATGTTAAGTACTCCAGCATTCCAGCTGTTCTGGATGTCTAATAATGACCACTTAAAACTTGGAAACTTAACCCTTTACGACGAATTTATTATTATTTATTAGCTATTATAAGTTATAGTTTGCCGATGAAGCTAAACAATATTTTTTCAAAACACAATATACCTGTGTAGGGCCATAAGTATCCACTTTGCTGGAGAAGCTGTTTGAAACCATAACCTTGCAATGACAATCCCCTTTTAAAGGATTATTTTGTCATTCCTATGATTTATGTGAGCACAGTCCATTAAAAAAATGCATTTACTCTAAATTAGACATTTAAATCAGCGCGGTGTGATAATGCGGATGCATGTGTGCTTACTCTTGTTAATTGCTCAAATTTCATTATAAGCTTTTTAAAAACAGTTTAACATCTGATCATTAACATCTGCAATGTTCCATAACTGTGTTAACATTAATCCTTTATCAGTGTTTTCTCATGCAGGTAACTGGTCGGAATGACAAAATTAATAAGGTGTACCATAAGTTTGCTTTGTATTTTGTATTTCCTATTCTTAATTTCAAAATACATGCTGTGTTACCATACCTAGCTACAATATTATTTCATTCATCCCGCTTATATATTTCTCCTTTATATTTGGGGATCTGGGCCTGATGGGTTCTGTCCCAGCTCCAGCACCAGACAAACTGTGAGGTAAACAAGACTGTAGCAAGGCGACTTAGAGTTATTGAAATGCAGCTCTTAAATGGATATCTAAGCTGCTATTCTCATCACAGGGACGCACGCTTGTGCCTTTATATTTGCTTCTCACCAATAGATTAGTTAAATTACCATGCATTTAACATATTTATTAAACATTTAAGACTTCTTATTCAATGTACAAAATATTTGCAGCATGTAGGACATTTATGAATATTAAAAATTTATATTTTCCCTAATTCTCTGACTTTGGAATAGAGCATTTTATATTTAGCCTTGATATTTAAGAGTAGTTTTATAATGTAACTTAACTTAAACATTATCTGCCTATACCAGACATCAACTCAACCCTCAAGTATATTCTCTCTTCATTCAGAATGCAGGCAACTTCTGCCGTGAAGCCAAGAGAATAATCTCGAGTTTTGTACTTGACCTGATTTACTAATAAAGTGTTCATCTGGAAAATTGTATCACATAAATGGTCCAGGTGTGCCTCCGATGTATTCAATGTTTCAGCAGAGGAGGAGAAGATGCAGGTTTAAAAAGCTACGATAACGTATTCAAGCTCGTCATTTTATAAAAGGAGACCATATTTAGAACTGAGTGGTTTGTTCTCTCTGCAGGGATGCTTTACTGTCTTCACCCAAAGGTCACCATTCATGTGCAGAGAGGCGATTTGGGATGTTCTGAAATCAAGTGTGTGTCATGCTTTTATTTTAGGAGTCAAGCAACAGAGGTCGTCCACCATAGTGCCTCTCTGAATTTAGCAGCAATTCTATTATCATTTTTTAAATTTGCATTATAATAATTAAATTCAGAGGCCCCTGAGACATGCAACCCTCTAAAAATATTAAGTGATTTTTTTGTTTTTAAATTTAATTTTTTTTTTACATTTACGGTGCACTGATTGATTTTTTAACGTTTTAATTATTATTTAAATTATTTCCACGTTTTGTTTGTGGGATTTTACATCTCCGTTTATCATCCTTTGTATGATTCTTAAAAAGTTATTCCAGCCATTTGAAAAACAAGTAGCTCTTTTATCCATTCATGTGTAGGACTGACTCTATCTATAGCTTGAACCCTGGTACTCAGCAGAACTATCTTTGTGTCATTTACATGTGTGTATTTATACTCAGTGATAGTGCTGTCAAAGTAAATGTGTTAATTTAAAATGCATAACGCTGTCTTAATTCAATTTAATTAGCACTATCTTCCATAGCTGAAATTAACCATCAGGTTTGCATTATCTGTTAGCCATTTGTGGGGTGAATTATTTCCTTTAATCTAGACGTTTTTTTTTTAACTGAAAAACATTTTTTTACTTTACATTTAAATACCTCTTTTCAGATAACAGAGTTCTAAAACAAAGCTTCACTGCAAAAAATAGATACTGTGTTTACTATTATTAGGATATTATTTAGTTTACAAAAGTGCATAAAGTTGGCATGGACTGACAAAAAATAAAAAGGAGGTGCAAATAGAGCCTGGTCAAAACAGGTGAAAGAGTCCACTGTTGTGAAGTGCTTTTCTGCACTGCCCCTTCTTTTGACTGCGCTAATGACATTTCAGCAGAAAACAGACAGTTGTCTATTACTTGTGTGAACAAAAAGTCCTCTTCCTCTTGGGCTGGAACCAAATCACAATTTTGGCAACCCGCTAATCACACTTACTTCCAAATCAGTGAAAGCGTTAAATACAGCTATGTAAAGTGCGATTAGCGGGTTGTCAAAGTTTTGATTTATTCCCAGCCTTGGTAAAAATAGCATGTTTTTTTTTTCCTCACTTTGAGAGACCTGCATCATTCGTAATTGCTGAAATTAGTAACTTCCAGTAGCAGCCAGTGCTAATCTAAATATTTTATTTTATTTTTTTAAGTATGTGTTTTAAGCAGGACTGGTTTTGGAAGAGTATGTTATGCATAAACAGTGAAAACTGATTGAGAAAGAGTGCAATAATATATAATTGATTATCTTTCTGTGTTTCCTGAGTCAAACTGTACTCATTTACCTGTACAGGAACTTGATCAACAAAACCCCCGATGTGGTAACAACTGAGATTCCGTAATGTACTCTGTAGGTAGTAGGTAACACTGCTGTAACCTCTGCTTATGCCTATGCTCATGACTAAATAATACATTACATATTTACTTAAGTTAAACTGTTGGGATGGTGTCCCGACACTCTGTATACACCAGCCTCGTAACTTCATACATTTGTTATCGTTCTAGCTAGCTTGCTAGTGGCATTTTTCATGGGGAAAAAAAAAAATTCATGGAAAAAAAGGGCTTTTAAGGTCTTGGAGTCACTACCTTCAAGGTATTCAAGGTCTGTGTTAAACCTGACGGTCCAACAATGTTTCACTTGACCCATTTACCTGTTTGTTGAAGCTGTGCCTTCTCTGGCTTTTAAACCTACTCGATAGACATCCAACGCCGTTACCAATTTTCCCCATGCTGCTGTGTAAGTAAAAGCCTGGGAGAGGGGAAACTAATGTACTGAAAGTCAGACGAATTGCACTTCCTGTACCTGTTTCTTAAGACATATGCGTATTCTTATTACTTTGCATTATCTCCGGGACACGTTCTGTAGGCCTAGTTAATTTCATGGTACCTCAGTTTTGAGTAAACCAATACGCAGTGGGAATGGCTCTACACTCTTGATTGCCTAGAATTATTATTTAAATGTGTTCCCACTGTAGGTTCTCTGAAACGGAACTCATCATAAATATGCATTTGAGGACATTGTTATACCTGCCGCAGCATACATTTTCCTTAACGGTTCAAAAATACACAGTGAAGCAACCTCCCCGCCTGCTTCATAGGATGTATTTACTTTGTTATGCCAATATAAATGAACTTATCATTCAATGTGAGTACCTTAATGTAAATGGTGGAGACTGCAAAATATATGGAAAACTGTAGTAGATAGGGAATGCACAATGGTTTATTGGTTGTTATTTGGTAAAATGATTGTGTGAGACACAAAGCCCCGTATGCTCAGCCAAACTGATCTAATATCTTCTTTCCCTGCTCAATAAATAGCTTATTCAGTTTATGAAACCAAATAATACATTTCAGTGACCTGGAGGTAATTACACTTTTATTCTAGAAAAACTAATC
>JAOYSI010010025.1:0-10579 GCA_025775065.1 Hiodon alosoides
TTACACTGTTATACAAGCTGTACACTCACTACTTTATATTGTAGCAAAGTGTCATTTCTTCAGTGTTGTCACATGAAGATATAATCAAATATTTACCAAAATGTGAAGGGTGTACTCACTTTTGTGAGATACTGTAAATCGTTAATGATTATTGTCAAATATTACTTTACCATACCTTTTCTAGGAGAGCCGATTTATATTGTTCTCTTTGTAATCCAATATGCGTAGTTTTCATTTGCACTTCTTGCTACGTCCCCATGATTTTGATCGTTCCCTTTTTAAAGGAACAGTGCTGCATTAGAATCAAACTGTCTACTGAACTCCAGTATAGTGAATATAAACTAACTTAAATAATAACAGACGAGAGTAAGCGACAAACAGGCAGAAGTACAGGCACACATCAGAATAGACAAACTAACTGCAACAGGGGTTCCCCAGACTGGTCCTGAACAACTGGCGGGTATCGTCTTGGATAATAAAATTATAAGCAATTTTCAACAACACAAGGCCTGGTATAAATACATAAAATATTTTTTTTTTTAATATTTATTTTAATTATTAAAAATATTGTAAACAAAACAATGCAGCTTTACATGCTAGCACAAATTTCATTATGACATGTGTGGTCTGGCCCTAGGGGAGCTATGATTGTTTTTTTATGATGAGTTTTTAAATTTAGTTTTGTATTTATTTAATTTAAGTATTGAATAAAGTAAATGTTTAGGTTGTTTCGCATTCAATAATATAAAAAGTAAGAGAAGAGATGGGTGAAAGTTAAGTTTCAAATTAGGCAATAGGTTATTTTATTATACAGAGAAAAACTTGGAATTCTTTGCCATCATTTGGTGTAGAAGGAAAAAAACCTTGGGGTCTTTTAAAACTAAATTCAAGTACTATTTAAGTACTCTTCAAGTATTACGTTGCTTTGCAAAGTGCAGGGAGGGGAAATGCTAGTAATTTCACTTTAGGTCAAATATGAAAATTTAAATGTTAGCATTATGTTGTAATGTTATGTAACTGCATTCGAAAAAAGTGCAAACCATAGCTTAACACATTGTCAGAAACATTGTTGCACATTACATTGTCTTTTCATACATAATAGCTGGTTTTACATTTTGGAATAAGCAAAATTTAACATGATAAGTAAACAAATTGAACTGAAACAGAAGAATTAACCAAAAAATTAAATGAATAAAGAGCATCCCCCATTTCTATCTGCTTTGGACTTGGCTATGATAATGTTAACACAAACCATGCTGGAGGAATATCCATTTTGGAAGTCTTTCCTTTAGGCAAAAAAAGAAAAAGAAAACAGAACAACTTCAGTTATTTGCCTGAACTCCTGTGAACATGCATTTGGCTGCATTATTGAAAAACTGAATATATTATACAAAACAATATAAAGTGAGAAAGGATTTACTTCTTTCATACACTACAAGGCCAAACGTATGTGGACATCCCTTCAAATTAGTGGATTCGGCTACTTCAGCCACACATGTATTAAATCAAGCATACACCCATGCCATCACTATAGACAAACATTGACCACCACTGTGGCACTGTCATTGAATGCCACCTTTCTAACGAGTTAGTTCTTCAAATTTCTGCCATGCTAAAGCTGCCCTGGTCAACAGTATGTGCTGTTATTATGAATTGCAAATGTCTAGGAGCAACAACAGCTCAGGCATGAAGTGGTAGGCCACACAAGTTCACAAAATGGGGCCGCCAAGTGCTGAAGGGTGTATGCGTAAAAATCGTCAGTCCTCGGTTGCACCACTCACTACCAAGTTCCAAACCAAGTTGCCAAATATGGTGAACACTTTTTCGAAATTTCCCACCTAGGCTATCCATTTCACACAAACACTGCCAGTTGTAATACCTACATTAGCATGTACATGAGGTGTACTTCACTCACATTTAATTCGCTTCTACACTGCAAAATCAGCATGAAAAACTGGATGACAAAACCAGAAAACACTACAACCTCCAAGGAACTAAATCCAGAGTCCAGAATTAAATCACTGACAAAAATGAATAGTCTCAAGCAACTTTTCTAGAAAGCCATACATATACATTAACTGGTCGCGTGGTGATTTTTCAGGCACCTCTGTCTTACAGGTCAGTTTTGTGCTTTTGGTGAACATTCTTCATGGCAGGCAGTAGCAAGATTACATTTAACTTTTAACTTGATTTGAGGAAGAATTTATTTTAAAAAAGGACAATATTAAGAACAGGTTAGGTTTTTACCACAGAATGAGCTTAGGAGACAAGTACAAGGTTTTAAGATTAAAAGTAAGGAAATGCTTGTGGTTTCAAAAGTGGGGCAAAAAACATACAGCTAATTTCGGCCCCTTAGTGATGTTACAGTATGGAGGAAGTAGTTACGTAGCTAATTAAAATCTCACAAGATGCCAAAATGTGTCCTTCAACATTATTATTAGGTATTTATTCTTAAGTATTTTTTGCCTAGCCATTGACTTTTAAGTATAAGAAGTTTAATTAATTAGTATTTCTTATATTGTAAATGTTGTGTTAGTAGTTACACTTCTGCGTCAATATTTTATATTCAAATGTTCTACCAACTAGCATTGTCCAACAGTAAGAAATCATTTATTAAGAAAAAAAAAAAAAAACAATCTGCATTGCACAGGATAAAGAGAGCAAACACCAGTAATTTCACTTTTAGATTGAACTAAAATTTTTTCTATACAAAGTAAAACATAGACATACAAGCTTTATCTCAACCACGCTCAATCCTAAAGCCATTGAACTGCCAGAACGTCAAATAAAATATATTCTGTAAATATCTTCCATCAATAAAAATGTACATTACTGACAAATTGAAAATGATGAAAAATAATGTTGATAATATTAAATATTATTGCAAGGAATCATCACAATTATGGTTTAAGATTTCAGAAGGTTGTGGCTCATTTTCAACAAGAAACAATCAAAAAATTTACAAACTGAGAAGCCAAGATGTTAGTCACAGAAATTTTAAAACAAAATTATTGACCAACTCACTGAAAACCGCAAAAATAGTGTTTTTAGGTTGGGGTAGTGACTTTACTGTATTGTATTAGTGACTTTAGTATGTTTACTACAAAATATTACTAAGTTTTTTTTTAAATGCAACCTATTCTTAAACACAATTCCACCTAAGCGGTATGTTAAGCGGAAAGTAGTTCAGTACCATTAACATTAATATATTGGCATACATGCATGTGTGCTAATAGGCCAGATTTCTTAGTAACTTTGGCTCCTCTCTGAGGATTGCCTACTGCTGGTCTAAAGCATGAGAAAACTGAAGCTTATTCACTGGAATGTGCTTAATGAACTATTGCATCCGAATATTATTGCTTAAGACATTCTAAACCATTTTTGATAAATTCGTAATTTCCCCAGAAGGTATTCCCCTATGATTTCCAGTAATTAAATTTACACGCCATGTGACATAGCAAATCATATGAAAAACATACATTTAATACAATCTGACAGAAAATTAGGTACATTTATAATCAAGGGCAACAAGAGAAAAACTGAAAAATAATTTTTAAAAGAGTAGAGTAGATCAAATCTGACGTGGCAAAATAGTCCATCTCTATAGCCTTTCTTTGAATTCCATGCCTCTATTTTCAAGATACCAGCACCTTTCCGATTTCAACATTGGAGAAACGTAACTGGCCACAATGTGCAAATATTTCCAGCGCTAATAGGCCAGATGTCTGTCACTCAGAGCATTAGACCAATCAGTAGAAATTACGATAAGAGAGCGGTAAGAACAGTCCATGGTCTCTCGGACCCTACCACTGGAGCTGCCAAAGATCACTATAGGGAGGTTTCTACAGAGATTGTTCCCTGGGGTGGAAGATACCACAAAGCAGGGGTTAAAAATTGTTTTTGTTCCACTCAAACCCTCAATGAAACCTTTACAGGTACTCAGTGTTTCACTAATTGGAGAGACTTAGAAAATGTATAGGACTGTGGCACTCAAGGTACATAGGTGCCGGCTCTTGCCGCAAAGGGTAGAGGCAGCAGGATCAGTAATGGGGTCAGAGGATAGAAGTGAGGGGGGCACACAGAGAGAAACGTGGATAAGAGGGTTGCAGGCTTTTGGTTGTCCTGTCTGTTCTTCAACTGCTGGTTCCTCTGGCTATTTCTCACTCCAGGAGCTCCTGCACACAGCCACCACAGACCCATCAGTAAAATCAGCTTAATCATTACTCAGAGAGAAAGAATTGGAACATGAACAACAACCTTGGACACTTCTAACCCTGAATTACCAGTTGGCCTGAGTATGTGGGATGGAGAATGACACTGACAGACGTGGGTGTGCACCCATAAAAAGTGATTAGCAAGTGTGTAGGTTCGCACCTCATCCGAGTCGTCATGGTATTCCCTCCTGCGGGGCTCAGCGGCACATGTATCCAGCTCATCCACACCATCAATGTTGTTGGCTTCGGCGTGTTGCTGCAGCACCGAGAACCTGTGGACGAGGAATCTGCAGGAAAGGGAGCACAGCACAGTTAGCTCCTTATTCAGGTGTGTAAGCGTTAAGGCTAAATGCTGCTGCTAACCGCTACTAACACTGCTAGAGAGGAAATACGACAAAGTAGAGCCACTAACCTCCCACCACATACGTATTTCCTGACGAAGAGCATCACAGCAACCACACTCATCAGTAAGATGGCAATCACTGCCACAATGATGGGGATTAAACTGGAGGAGTTGTGTTCCGTCTGCCAGAGGGATAGATCACACATACTATGAGATCCCTAGAACGCTGATCTAAGAAACCTCCAGTTAAATATAACAAATTGAATAACATGGCACCTGTCTGTACTAGTACTTTATTGATCTCCGGGGAGGAAATTGCACCCAAAAAAATACCGCAGTCCCCCACTACCAGAAATCATGCGGTCGAGATTCCCACATTTGGGGAGAGCACAGCCGGAGTGCAATGGCCGAGCCTCGCCCTGGGTGATCCCTGGGTGAGTCTCCCCTGCCAGGTAAGTAAAGTAACTAATGTAACTATTACCTATCGCTAATTTGAAAGCTAGCTATCTGGCTAATGCATAGACATTGACAATTAGTACTTATAACAGTAGTTACGTTTAACGTTGCACCATGTCAATAAGTGACTTAAGATACTTAAGACATAGTTCATATCAGGAACAATACAGCGTTAACTATGGCAGCTGGTAGTGTAGTGGTTGCGGTGACAGGCCTGCAACTGAAAGCTTGCCACTTCAAGCCCCACCACCTCAGCTGTTGTATCCTTGAGCAAGGCACTTAACCTGAATTGCTTCAGTAAATGTCCAGCTGTATAAGAAGATGAATGAAGAAATTGTAAGCTCTTTAAGTTGCTTTGGGTAAAAGCTAAATTGTAACTAAATTGTAAATAAGTAGGACTTAGTCAGGCTCTGTGCTATTTTGTGAACTTATTTAGATTTCTTATGGAGTGCTACTTTATATATTTTAGAAGGATAGCCAACCAATTCATCAAGCCATTGCTTGGTTAAGCTAGCTTGTTAGCATTTCTTTATTTATTTTTCTGAACTATTAATCACCTTGACATAGCAAGCAAGCTACCATCTGAATGTGCAGCAAGTAGGATGCTTGTACCTTAAAACTCTTGATCAATTTATAACATTTATAAAGACAAAATATTTATGACAAAGATAAATAAATATTTGTATCATCTTTTTTTTAATTTCTTTAGTTTCCAAGAGAGTGCATTGTTGTTGCCTAAACATTTTTGATACTATTTTATACTATACTACACTGGATTATAATTATCAATAAAATCTTCAAAATCAATATTAATTGGATCAAAAACAGTGCTGGGATATTTTAATGTAGTATGTATTTTGAACCTTTCTGTAAAAAATATTATGGAAGAATATAAAATTAGCCTCAGTCTCAAACTTCTATCGGCCTTGGTCTTCAATCATACTAGAAAGGGAATGGTCTCGGTTTTGACACGTGCTTGATTTTGGTGGTCTCGACTAAAACCCACCCACCAGACTCACTAGCTGCTCTGGCTCCAGCAGATTGCTGACACACTTCTTGCTGATGTCGATCTCCTTGCGTTTCGGCATGACCCCGCCCTCACACTTGTCACCTGGGATCTTCCGGTAGCTAGGGATCAAAGAAACAGAAATCGGTAATTTCTCAATACCTTTTTCCTTTCCATCTGTCGAAAGGTCATCATCTGGAAAGATAGATGGTGACCTGCATGTGGACACCGTAATCTAAGAACTGTAACCTAGCACCCATTTTTTCTTTCATTTTCTGCCCATATATTTTCATTGTGATAATGTAAAAGCTCTCATATGAGTTATAGTTTGTATTCAACTGATATGAAAATACCAAATCAAAACACATTTTTTTGTAATGCTGTTTGAAGATATTTGTAATGAAAACATGAAATTTCCTTGCAACATTCATAATACATTTTCTTGAAATAAATTCAAATTAAAAGTTAGGGTGCTTCATATATTAACAGTGTTGGATGTTGGATATATACCAACGACAGACATATTTGGTCCAAAGACTTGCAGGTTGGGTAGGTGTGTGTGTGTGTGTGTGTGTGTGTGTGTGTGTGTGGGAAAGAGGGAGTTTCTGTGCCGTGCCTTGCTAAAAGCGACCCATCACAGGTGTCGATAAAAAGCTAAGGGAGGGAGGGAGGGTACTTACACATGACAAGTGTCACAAAAGTAAACAAACAGATTATCAACCAGTAGTGTTAATTGAAGTCTGCTTGCAACATTGGAAATTCTGTCTGCGTGTGTGTGTTTGTGTGTTTGTGTGTCTGTGAGAGAGGGAGTTTCTGTATCCTGTCTTGCTATGTAAAAGTGACCTATCAAGGGTGTCAATCAAAAGCTAACTACAAGGGCAAGGACACCACTGCCTTCTAATAGGTTCTCAAGAAACACACAAACAAAGCCAAAAGGAATACTGACACAAAAAATGTTCAATAATGAAGAACAAAAACATAGTTAGAACCCCCAAAGAGTAAATTTGGATTCAAATCTATCCATCCATCCATTTTCAAAACCACTTATCCTGGTCAGGGTCGCCGGGGACGCCAGAGCCGATCCCGCAGGCATAGAGCGCAAGGCAGGGATACACCCAGGAGGGGACGCCAGGCCATTGCTGGGCAACAGCAACACACACACATACACACACAGGGCAATTTAGCATGGCCAATGAACCTAACCCACAAGTCTTTGGACGGTGGGAGGAAACCGGAGCACCCGGCGAAAACCCACGCAGACACGGGGAGAACAAACTCCACACAGACTGACACCCCAAGCAAGGACTGAATGCTAGTTAACATTTTCAGCCTAGAAGCAAACATCTCCAAACATCTAAAAGAAGGCAATGGAGACCATCCAATTCTCTCACAGACCAAAACAAAGTCAGCGACTAGGAGTGCTTTAATGGACACACTGAAGGGAAAGTCTGTCAGGAAAGCAATGCATCCATTTGTTAATTTGTTAGTTTGTGCCAACACCCTTCTCATCCATTGGTTTAAGAGTCAACTGGTTGCTTCCTTTTTCTTCTACTCCATGTGTTCCAACATGTGACTTTAGTTGGCTGCACCTTGCCTCTCAACAGGTTCTCTTTAAGGAGTCGACTGCCCTTCCGTAGCGTGAACAGGTGGTCCCAATTGGTTTGTTAAGCATGGTTAGAGTTGTATAGAGCAGAGCAGTCATTGTGGTTGTTAATCAGCATCAGCAGAGCAAAATTCATTCTAACCTTTCTGCATGTGGCAAATCCGGTCACTCATTTAAGTGTCACAATCTAGCTACAATGCTAGGACACCACAAGCTCTTAGCGATTCCCCAAAAACGCACAAACCATGGCCGAAGCAAAATGAATACGATGCTGTGGCAAAGCAAGAGGGGAGCTGAAGTTAATGGTTGCTGCCGTCTCGAGCACTACAATCTCCAAGTGTAGCGGGGCTCGTTATAAACAAGCTTACTACTGACAGTGATATCACTCCCTGTAGTCAAAGGAAAGAGAATTATTAGTTCCCAGAGCTAGGGGATAAGGCTCAATTAACTACTGGTCTCACATTTCTGTTTTGACGACCCAAGTTTGATCCCTGGCTAGGGTGAGTGGAAGCCAAGTAGCCAGGAGGGTTGAATAGGATGCGTTACATTTTCATAGTTGTCAGTATGGCTGCTGATTCTCCAATTCTTGCCAATTCACCCAGGCCCAGGCAGTCATGGTTCATCCCTAGCAAAAAGACAGGTAAACTTTTCATCTTCTTTGACTTATGTGCAGCTCAGATAACAAAAAAGCACCAAATGTCTGCCAAAAATACAGACTAAAGAGCTAAAGAATAACCTCAAACAAAGCTAGGAACAGAAAAATAGAAGCAAGCGTGCATCCCATGCTAACACCACTTGTCTGTGTACCTTCTCCAGCTGTCTTCATGTATGCTCCCTGCACAAAGTTCTCCTAGGTAATCAAATCATCTAACTTGAGCTCCAAACTTTGAAAGTCTGTGAAAGACTTAAGATACTAAATGTAGCAAAAAATTAAATAACCCCATTACTAGTGCTTTCCCCACAGGTACATTAACTAACAGTCCATCAGTTGTGCATTTTTATTAATGCATAGAATTTAATTAAAAACAAAAAGAAAAGTAAATGTTACACTGGCAGCTTAATATGTTTAGTCTTGCCATGACCAAAGGCACAGTGTGAGGCGTTATTATCTCAATTCTTATCTATTACCATTATTAAACAATAATTGACCTTTTTTTGTGTTTTTAAAAAATCTTTCTATATTTATCTAACTATTTATCTAACTAACTATCTAACATACTGATATAAGATATGTTTAATTTTTATAGAATTGCTACAAATTGTACTTTTTGTCTTGCCAATAAACCACCTTTGACTTGACAGAGAGACAAAATAACTCAAAAGTAATTCCGTTCATCTGTATGCTTATTCCTTCAGCAGGGTTTCCATCCAGCTCTATGCTTATTTGCTCAGCGGGGTCAGGTCCATCTGTACGCTTATTGGTTCAGTGGGATTCCATCCATCTGTATGTTAAATTCTCTCAATCTGTTCGAATATGTGTTCAGCAGGGTTCCGTCTGTCAGTGCACTTATTCATTCATTGTTTTTGCTGGCATTTGTCTATTCCATCGCTTTCGTAGTTGACGTAATTCTTGTTCTTTTTCTCCTGCTTCATGTTCCTGCAGATGACTTTAGCTGCACTTGCCAGGACAAGCACCCCTTGACCGAAGATGGTTTCCTTTAAAGAGAGTCTTCTTCCCTTCCTTGGCATGCACAGATGGCTCCAATTAGCTTGTTGCAGAGCAGTCGTCATGGTGAGTAATCAGTAGCCAGCATAAACACACAGAAACACTAGTTCATCAGGCAAGTAAAAAGAAGCACACCCAAAAATACAAGAACAATATGTTTTAAGACAAGTGAAAAGAAGCACATCCAAACCCAATTATAATCACAGCAACTTTCAATATTACAGATAAACCACTACACATTCCACCACCACTTCTAGTGAATAATGTGATAACAACAAATACTGGTTCAGGTATAAATGGATAACATGTCATCATATTCTGCCTCACACTCCGGTGTCTGAAAGGTTAGCAGAGGATATTTACAAATATTTAAATGAAGATATTACTAATTTTATTTTTAACACTTAATTCTGAACTTGGATGGATATTACAAATATTTGAACAATTTGATAAAGTAGAGCAGTTAAACCATCTCACAAGAAATACATTAATAGGGTAACGTGTTTGTTTTACAATATTACTTGCATATTTTTATCTAAAGCAACTTACACAGCTAAAAATGTTTACATGTATCCAAACCCACAGAGGGATTTTTACTGAAACAGGTTAATTAGTTAGAAACAACTCCTCACTACAGCATCACAATGTGTCCTATCAAATCATGTTTTATTCTATAGTATTGTATTCAAAAAGGATACGGAGTCATATTACACGGACACAAAGAGAATTCTTACTTACTGATAAAACAGGTTCTACTGAAGAAACAGCATGAAAAAATATCACCATGGAAGCACTTGTGTTACACAATCTTGCTGTAAGCAACAAACTCCACCGACAGAAAAAAAACATAAAGGCTCTGAAACATCGCTTGGAAAGAAAGTTATAGAACAAGAAAAGCGTGGCCTTGCAATGCCAGTGACGTTTAATAGCTTCTTTTATTTATTTGTTTGTTTGTTTATTTATTTAGATGCATCAATATCCCCGTTTTCATAAAATAAAAATACATAAATAAAAATATTTAACGAGTTCTACACCATTCGCAGCAGTTCTGGTTCTTTCGGCCATGACATTCAAAAGAGAGCCATGCCTCTTGGTAGAAATAACAAAGCAACAGTAAGGATGGGATTAAATCAAAACTGACAACCCACTAATCACATTTAATAAAATTGTATTTAATTGCGTTTTCTTTTAATGGTCAGAAGAAATATTATTCTTACGGACAAAAAACAAAATACAATTAGGTGAAATATTGATTTAAAGTATTGATTTAATCCCATGTGGGGGGGGGGGG
>JAOYSI010010027.1:0-10578 GCA_025775065.1 Hiodon alosoides
GCGGCCGCCGGGGGGGGGGGGGGGGGGGGGGGGGGGGGGGGGGGGGGGGGGGGGGGGGGGCTCGGGTTGGCACACACTGTCACTCTGGACTATGACCAGCGACTGAAACATTATTTGGAGTTCAGCAATGTTGTTTAGTTATTCAGACTTCAGAGTAAACAGGTGTTGTCTACAAGTGTTCCAGTTCTGGTTCATGTGTTTATTTAAATGGTCACAACCCACTTTCATTTACTAATTTATCCCTTGTATGGTTTTTGATCATTGTAGGGGGGGTCTTCAATTCTCAGATAGAAGCAATAATGGATCGATGCATTTTGAGTTGTGCCAAGGTAATTTGGTGCTCAAACCTTTACCCTAAAGGTGCCCAGAACGAAAATCTGTAAATGGGGTTACCCTCATTATTCACATATCTGTTTTGACTGAGACAATAGTCATCTTTGTAAGTCTGCTGGTTTTATGATGCTAACCAAGTCCTTGTCACTGAATTCCTGAGTAGAGGTTTCTGGGACAAGTTTTTTTTTTCAAACTTTTTTCATTTTAGAATGAGAAAAGAACAAAGAAAATGGCGAAGACTAATTATGTAAAGGGCTCCACTCTTGTCATTTTAAACCTGTCAAGCATTGAAACAACTTCCTTTCTTCCTCTAAGTACCAAAAAAACAGAACCAATGCAATTTAAGTTCTTGTGCATTCAGCATTATTGTACCGGTAATTCTTGTAAATCTGATGTTGTCACCAATAGACAGAAATTCTTATATTACTGGCCTATCTCTAATGTATCCCGCTGTCATTAGCAACAGCTGGAAGGTTTGCTATAATAGGGCCTCAGAACCGAATAGTCACCATGCAGAGACCCAGACAGGTTCCTTTGAAGGCAATAGAAGCACCTCATGAACCAAAGAGCTAGTTCCCCATTTTTACTTAGCGGCCAAGAGGTTTCCTTTGCCAGCCCTTTTGATTGCTAACAATGATAGCCTCAAATCTTAATCCTCGCTGAGCAGCCAAGAAGCGTGTTGGTTGTTCAAGTTCATTATGGAGTTTTCAAGGGGCAATTCAGGGCTTCTTTCCTACAGCGTCACCCGAATCATCAGTCAAAATAACTGGATTGTGTTTCAGAAGGCTAATCTTCTCTGCCTACAGAATTGTTGCTTCATAAAGGGGACCTCTTTAGTCCACATTCCTTTTCTCTCCTGGACTACAGCGTCTATTGCGCTCTGTTGACTGTACTGGCACAGGGCTGGATGTTTGGTGAACTAGACAAAGCCAGGGGCATAACTGGATCCGATAAAAAACACTGCCGATGGTCACCGTTGGTGAACACAATGCTGTCAATTAGCAGACAAGATTCACATTTTCCTGTAGGTGTTTTACAGACCATATTTACACAGCCGTACCTGAAATTCACAGATGCTAAAGAATCTTCAGCAAAAGGTACACTGATATAGAAAATGCAGTCCATACTCAGGCATTTTTGTATTTCTCAATTTGTAATTTCTCATACTGTATGAAGATTAGCCGTTGTATGAAATAAGCCATTCTTTATCACTTAATATTCAGCCATGAGGTTTTTTAAGCATTATCATTTTTGAATATCATGATGTCAGTTATTGGCTGAAACAACTAATTTCTCTTTTTCTATAACATTATATTTATCCCATATACAGTTGCAGCAACAAATCAGTCAAATAAGTAAAAATTTAACAATATTTTTCAATGTAACTTTACATGTACTGTTCATACGTCTGTCAGAACCCAGAACCACATAAGCCAGCCTAAATAGCAAAAAGCATCATTGCTAAGGATGGCTGATTATTGCCATTGTCTCAATTTACCACAAATGTTTTTAATTTTGTTTTATTTTTTGGAGATGTATGACAAATATAATTATTTCACTTCACCCCACTTTCTCAGTTCAAACCCCTTCTTCATGTGCCCGATCATCGTTGATTATCATCTCGCTGCCCATAGGAACAATGACAAGTGGTTTCCTTTCAGGTACACGGTGCTGATTTTCACTAGCGACAACACCGTGTGGGGTGTCATCGCAAACCCGTTGTTCGCATATGCTGCTGCCAGTAAGTAGGTTACGTAAAAAAATGAAAACAACAAAAGAGATAGTGACGGAACGGATTGTTTCCAACTTCTTTATCAGGAAAGTGATACAACAGGCTGAATAAAGAGACCGTGGGGAAACACGAGCTGTGTAACACGCTAGTATTAAACTTAACTAAAATATATATACACACCAATTTTGTGAAAAAAAGTATGTTGCTGATAGGTTAGCCATGTTGCAAACACATAATACATACCGAAACCAAATGTTTCGAATTCAAAGTGCTGCTAAATTTAACAATAGTGGCAGTATCCATGTCTTGCTGTGACGCACGCTATTAAGTGAAACATGGGATAAAAATCTGAATACATTTCCCACACGGGGGTTTTAGCTACGTTCTGACACAGAAGCAAAGCTAATTTGCAAGAATATTTTTTAAAAGTATGATCTTTTTAATGTGAAAATATTTATTCCTGAAACACTTAAACAATGTTCAACTAATATCAGTGACTTCAATGTGATAACAGTGCAGTAAAATTCCATTAAATCTTAAAGCAGTTACAATTGCTGTAAATAAATGATTTAATATGTAATTGGATCATAAAGAATAAGAAGGGGGTCTTCGGTGTTTAAAAGTATATTTTATTTGCTCATTGAAAGTAGGAGAGCCAGCTGTGAGTCAGTTCATTGTGTAGTCAGTTATTTGGAGGGAGAACCTGATTGTGGGTGTGGCTGGTGGATAGGCCTCTGTCGCATCTTCCCTGCCCCAGTCCCACACCCTACCCCGCTTCATCACATTCTGGGGATGTCACCTCAACATTAAGGTCTAAGCCAGGTCCCTCAAGAGGGACAGGTCCCCTTTAACAGCAGTTACGAAGGTCTGATTTTCATGCAATCTGAGTTGGTCTGAGTTGCAATCCCCTACATGTCCGGTAGGAAAGCAGATTTTCAAACAAAGTAGAATGATTTACTGCTGTTTTGGTATAAATAATCCAGTGAGTTCAATAATAACCATCCAAATAAAGTGATTAAAATCAAGCTAGCGTAACAGGCACATGATTTATTTGACGCATAGTTTATTAGAAGATGTTTACTATATATTCAAAGCGAGGAGCTTATTGTATTTATATGTATATCTTACATCAAAGGCTAAATGCTCAAATAAGAGAATTTCATGGGAGGGGTGTTGTGTCAATAAACCAGGCGGTTTTGTAGAAGAACATGTTGCTAATTAATTTTACATTAATTTTACATGTTTGCTTAATTAATTTCTTGAGCTCTGTGTCATTTGCTCTGGGTCTCTCTGCAGAGGTCTGCAGCAGGCCTTCCCATCAGGATAGAGGTAGGTTTGAAAATGATCTATTAAGGAAGGAAGGGAAGCTGATCAACGCAATCCAGCCCAAAACAGCTAGATAAAATGGTCTTACAGCCCTTTACAACTGCTTTCAGGAATTGCTGAGTAGACTATTCAAACACTTCCGACTTCCTGGTTAATGTCTTTGTTCAGTGGTATCCTATAAAAAAGAGATGGAATTTTCCTTTGTCGGGTCTCAGTCTCACTTCTTTATTAGTTAATTTGCTGGGATCCTTGTTTGAACAGAATGCAAAGAGCTATTCCTTTCAAGTCTGAATTTGTTTCTGATTTTTCAAATTATTAATTAAAGCTTAGAATAGGAATCTACTGCCGTTGTACTTTTAAAAGGTTTTTCTAAAGGAAGTGTGCCCGGTGGTTAAGAAAGTGTGAACTATTACAATGCGTTGTGATTATTTTTATTGAGTAAAAGGAACTCATTGTCACGAACGGCGTTCTGGAGCAGATCAGATAAAAGATATAGATTACAAGACTTGTGAAAATAATACTCATGGATCTTCGAGTGGATGATCACAAATGTATCCTCTTGTATTTTTAAAACAACAATTCTTGCTCCGGGCCACTTGCCCAGTGTATTCTGATAAGGGTGTGTATGGGCAAGTTACGAAAGATCTAATCCCAGTGTTATGATGCTATTGTTATATAAATAATCCCTTTAATAAGCCAGAACTGAATACATCATATCATTTCGAGCAAATCTAGTTGCTTTACCTGCATCCAGAAGAGGGAGTTTCGGAATTTAATTGTTACAAAATACAAAGAAGAATAAGTATTAACCAAAAAGTATTAGATCCTCACTGTTGACTGTTACACTGTAATTCTATACTTAACTCTAACACTCCATTAGACAACCACCACGCACCCTCAGTTGCTCATTTGTCCAGGATTGCCTCCCTCTCCGTATCTTTCTTCTCCAGAACCATTACATGTCCTTTCAATCATAACAGCTTCTATTCTAGACATCCATGGTTTTTAAAAGAGTGCTCATTACAACTCTTTACAAGCAGCTTCTCTGACCATCAGCCGTGTTTGCAGTGGCGAGCTTCAGAGCCTGTGAAGTGGTTTGGGGGAATGCTCTGTCCTCCATTAGCATTTGCCTGGCGTCCACTTATTGTTCAACACACATATGTCGTCAGTCAAACCTCACTGTGCTCAAGTGCAGCTTTTACAGATCTGACTGATGGTCATCCTCCAGTTAAAGACCTCGCAAGCCCAGTTTCCTTGAAACCCAATGTGACCACTTGGTCACATTGTTATATTCCCAGCCAGATTCAAGGGATGACCAATAAAATGAAGGCAAATACTTGTAATTGTACCTGGAGTTCAGTTCAAATGCATTGCAACAAGTAATCCTGCAATTTGGTTAAAGGAGGAATAATTGTGGATTAATCCTCTAAGGGATTTCTCTGTGAAAATATGTATTGTGGCAGGATCTGCCTAGTACAAATCACCCCCTGACTGTAACCAACTGAAGGACCAAGGGCACAGAGGGTTAAAGGCATACCACTTACTGTGGTATCAGAGGTCCTTGCTCCGCATCAAATTATGGTTCCGATCCATTGAAGTTCATCAACCTGTCTGTGTAATTACACTAATGAGGATGTCCCCTTGCAGGACTGGGGCCTGCTGCTGTAGTGCAGAGACAAAGCGTGGGAAGGGGGGGAAAGAGACTCAGGTAGTGGCTTAATGACACTGTGACTATAAAGCTGCATCGAAACACCTTTGCCCCCTCACAGGAAGAATTGTGTGTAATACTACTCAGTTTAATTCAAGTAACTACAGACGCAGACTAAATACAGACAAAGTAAAGGGGTGGCAGTTTGCTGACAGTGAATGGAAAAGGATGTAAGAGCGCAGAGATCCAATGTGAGAAATGTGAGCATATGAAAAGCTCACAATGATATTTCTTTCAATAGTGCCTATGGTGACACTCGAGACTGTTATGTCAGGAGACTTATAGGGCGGTGATGGCAGCTGGAAATCACAACAGCAGTTAGCAACGGCTTGTGTATCAGAGGAATGCGCCGGTGCTGAAGGCACAGAGAGCCTTTGTCACTGCGGAGACATTGCAGGGGACACAATAATTCAGAAATTCTGCACATGTGCCTCCTGCCTGCACACCGGGCGACTGGGGAAAGAGATAGGGATACGTAAGGAATTTGACCCGGTACTGCCCAGAAATTCCATCTGGATGAGCAAATGATTAGCTATGAATACAAAATATTATGGCCCCCATGTTAACGACTGAGTATTGAACCAGTAACCATTCAAAAACAAATTTGGATATTATTGTGAAGTGAGTTACTACAGACCATAATTTGTTTGTATGCAAACTGATGTGAAGAAGTTAATAATAACAAATAAAACATTTTTTATACACCAGAGTAAGTTAAAATTGCCTCTAGTGAGACCTTCCTCCCACCAGGAATTCGTCTTTCCTGCCAGGTGCCGGAATTACGACAGAATGGTGGCTTCCTGCTTACCCTAATCCCTGCACTGTGTGGGTCAATGGAAAAGTAAGATCTGTGATGAACTGGTACCACACCCATTCTCACTAGACCTTTGTTGGGGTGATTTATTCTTGTTTTTATATGACTTATATAATATATATCAATGTTTAGTACACTTATTTTAGAATATGGCTTGTCATGAGTTGAATTATTTGTTGTTTTATATGTTTAAAAATATTATTTATTATATAATATTAGATTATTTTGAGTTTCGAGGTTGTTTGAAGGTTCTAACGTGGATATGTGTCAGATTTAACCATGCCCTGTTTTTGTAAATTACTGCACGTCTTCTTTTAACCTTGTTATTTAAGTCCATAATATAAGGGCCCGCAGTATTCTAGAGGGAAACTCTAAGCGACGTTTAAACAGGATTAATAATTAACTAATCAAAGGCAGGCCATTAGTTAATTGTGGTAATTGATTAATAAATGGGGTGTACTAAACGCTTTTTGTCAGGAGGCTGAGAATGGGTTTGCTTCGTGAGATAAGGGTTTAAATCTTTTTCGCCTTAAACCTACCGTGTTTTGCTTTTGCTTTTGTTTAATTTAGTTTTTGAGTAAAGCAATTAGAGGAGGATGTCCAAGATACCGTCTAACAAAGCTTTGAAATCTTGTGGTGGGTACCTGTAAATAGACTTGTCTGTTGTTGACTGCTGAACTCTGGATTCCTTACCTTGCACAACAAATCACCCAAAAATAAAATGTACTTTAATTTCCTTTGACACTTATTATCATATTAAAACCTATACTTAATCAGTGTTACCATAGTGCATGCAGGGCAGCAATTAGGTTTTAGGTTTCTTCAGGTTCACTGGGGTAGTGTGGATAGCCAGGTCAGTACAAATATGATTTGGCATGGAGTCAACAAGGGTCAAAGATCCTATTCTGTAGGCACCACTGTTCTACTTTGAGTTCTTCCACTTCATACTGCTTTGATGGAGGCAGAATCTGTACCCACACTAACTTATACATTAATATTACTCATCACTAAAAAAAAAAATATATATATATATATATATACACGTGGGGCGTGAGGGAGGTAGGATATCCATAAGAGGGGACGCCAGTGAATCGAAGACATTAACGTATCATAAAATGTAATGAAAATGTTTAAAACAGTTACTTTAGTTAACCACTAGTGGTCGCTCGGACTACAGCCAATTCTCTTCTTTCCGTTATCTGATGACGGAGTGTCTTGAAGTTGGGATTGTCTGACTTGAGCGTTTTGTGCAACAGGCCTTTTTGCTGAGGATGTTGTGCTCGCCGACTATTCATTTAAATGAAGCCTAATGTCTGCGTTGGTTATTTAATCAGGCGTTGGAGGATGATTTATTTCGCGTGTCAAACAATGGCAGCTTGGTATATTTTTTTAAGTTTTCCCATCTGAATGGTTGAGAGGTAAGTTTTTTATTATTATTATTAAATGCTTCGGGTGAAGCTCATTAAAAACATTAAGAATTATTTTATTTTTTTCTCTGAACGAAGCCTCCACGTGTTACTACATAACAAATCGAGGAATCGGTGGTAGATAAAATGTTAATTAAGTTGTTCTCATTTTACAAATTTAAGAACAACTCGCATATTAAAGGTAATCTGGTGTGATTTATAACAATAAAACAATTGTTGTTATGGTCGAACTACTTGCATTACAGATAGACAACCAGTCCCTCGTACCAACGCTCTCCAAGTTCCAAGTTCCCTATCTAACTAGCGAATCACGAAGTAAAATTCTTGCTTGATAAATTCTACATATGAGGCTAAGTAGCTAGTTAGCTTTCTTACCAGCGGACCAGCAATAATTACGCATACAGGCATTTGTCGGTTTGACAATGCTTAAAGTAGACGATTTTTATCAAACAGTTTTTATGATTGCAGCCGTAAACTCATTATAGCGTGAATTTGTCTACAATATTTTCCAATTGGAAGTAACCACAACAACGTTTCATTGTGTCAACCTAGCAACTACATGCTCCAGATTATTTTCCATCCGTAGAGTTAACCCCGTCTAACCCTGGAAGCAGCTAATTTATTTTTGTGCCGTGAATCCCGTAGTGAATAGTCATTGTTAGTTGTTCTCGAGAATTATGCTCCACTTTTAGTGGATACATGGATTCTATGTGTATGTGTATGTGTATGTGTATGTGTATGCTCATGCAGCACGCGAGGAGGTTGCAAAACATATAACTGGAGTTCTTCATCCAGAGAAGTTTAGAGGCAGCAGGTGAACGCATAGTAGTTGGATTAAATTTCAAATTCGTTGTTGGTCTGTTGTTAGTATAGCATATGTAGTTGGTATTTTTGCTTCGAAGTGTAGAAATGTCATCCTGGCTGAGTATTGTATTACTATTACTACATGCAGATTTATTTATTTATTTATTTATTTATTTTTTTGAAAATTAGAGTTTTTTGAGGCTGCTGATGTTTATTGGGCTATTATATTCTTCTGCTTGTCTCTTTCAGAATTAGTCATATAGACATAAATTTCGAAATGCAGTTGCTGTTACAATAGGTGAGGTTGATAGTATTGTACGCTGATGCCTTTCAATTAATACCTTAAGGGGACGTGTATGTGCTGCATATGCTTAATCTTTTGGCACAGCTTTTGTCAGGCTGAAAGTTTCATGACAAGTCTGCCATTTGTGTTCCTGCCTTTAAAAAAATAAGAATTTTTAATTTGAAGACTGATGCTTGCTATTGCTGTTGAGGATTTCTAAATATAAATGACAAATATTTTGCTGACTTTTTTTTCTGGTCTAAATTTAAATTCATAATTTGATGTGTGATGCTTAAACCTAAAATTCACCAAATCAGCATATATTCCCAAAAAACTGACACCTGTTCCATTTACTCTTCTCAGTGACCTGCTCTGAAAAGTGCATGCTGCTTGCTGATCCCCTCCTCCTCTCCAGAACTACCTGCATGAACCTTTTCAGGCCACCAATAAAGTGTTGCATGCTCTCTCCAGTATTGAATTAGGCTTCCTTTGCCGTCCCTGCTTTGCTGTAAACGTGCGTCCCCTCATCCCCACCCCGCCCAGCCCACCCCCAACTATGGGGAAGGACAGGAGTAACAGTCTTGTTCTCTCGTCAAAGAAAGCCACCTGCCGCTTCCGGGGCGAGCAAGGACGGGAGGTCGAGAAGCTCCGGAACGCCCTGGAGGCAGAGAGGGGCAAAAACAGGCAGGCGCACAGGAAGTTTGCCCTGGAGCTGAGGAGGTTGAAAGAGGTGGCGGAGAGAGAGCGCCAGAAGGTTGAGCGGGACCTGACTTGCCGACTTGAGCAACAGAAGGCTCTTGAGCTGCTGAGGCTGAGGGAGGCCCTGGGCAGGGAGAGGGAGGAAGAGGTCCGGCGTGTGCAGCGGCAGAAGAGCCGGGAGCTGCGAGCCGTCGGGGGCAGCCTGGCGAAGGAGCGGGAGTCTGCTGTCAAGCAGGCTTTGGAGCTGCGCCGCCAGTTAGCCGAGGAGCTGAACGGGAAGTCCAGCTCCGGTCAGCCAGCCGGCAAGAAGGCCCCCGGCTGCCTGAGCAACGGGCTAGCCTACCGCAGGCTCGAGCAGCTCCTCCTCAAGCTGTGCCGGAGTGCCGATGGCGAGCAAGCCACCCTAGCCCGCCGCCTCAGGCAGGAGCTGGACCTGGAGAAGAGCTACTTCCTCCGCCACCTGCTGGAAGCCCACAGCATGGCAGGGATGGAGAGGGGCCCACGCCGGACCATGAGCTGTGTTCATCTACCAACGGGAACGGCGGAGGCCCTCCAGGGCCCCTCAAGCTGCTCCCGGTCCTTCTCGCGCAAGTCGCAGAGCGTGTCCCCTGTGCCCAGGAAGAGTACTCGGGGAGAGGTGTGGAACTTGCCTGATGGGACGATGCTTTCCAGGTCTTCTGGTAGCTCCTCTCCTCTGAAAGAGAGCAGTCTATCCTGCAGCGACCTGACCACTGAGTCCCGCTGCTCTCACACCTGGACGGCAGTGGGAGAGTCGGTGCTTCAGAACTCACTCATAGAGTCGGCTCTGTTGGAGAAGTCCTCCATGTTTGAAAGCACGGTAAGCGAATTGTCCCTCATTCGAATCTAGGCCAGTCCTGTTTACCTTTGGATTTACCTTAGTCTTGTGATCATTTTCAAAACCTTGCTTTAGCAATTCTGCTGTACCTTGATGATAGGAATGACAAGATGTTTGCTAAAAGTGTACGTTGTTGTTGTTATCTTCGTAATCATCTGGGCCTGCTCCGATATTCAGCCTTTAACGTGTATAACCCCTTTAATAGTGAACTTCAGTAAAGGCATGGTTTATAGGAAATGAGATATCTAATTAATTTAAGCTTTGATGTGAAACCAAAACATTATGCCTTGCAATTTATTCCATATAATTCTTGAATATTCAGAACTTAGCGATCTTGGCGATCCAAAAAAAGAGATTAGAGAATTTAAACTGAAACTGTTGTTCAAGAACAAGGACAATTAACATTTTTGTTGCTAATTTGTGATCCTTTGAGTAAGCAGTGGATAACCAGACCAAAAGCAATGAGTGCTTTGCATATTGAAAATTCCAATTCAAGTGGAATTCCCATCCTTCTTGTATCTCTCTCTCTCTCTCTCTCTCTCTCTCTCTCTCTCTCTCTCTCTCTCTCTCTCTCTCTCTCTATATGTATGTGTGTC
>JAOYSI010010028.1:0-10578 GCA_025775065.1 Hiodon alosoides
ATTTCGCAATTAAATTGAAATCGCTAAGCCAGCAAAAAGCAGACATACATGGGTATCTTTTCTCCCTGTACTTACTTCGAGCCGTTCCCGAATAAGATACGTTTAACCTCTTTTAGTTCGTCTAGAGGGATGTACTTTTCCAGTGTTCTCTCCAGTGATGAGAACTGAGATGCAGACATTTTGAACATTCAAAACAGTTTTGTAAAGATATGGTAACCACGCATATCAACTTCCACGAGATAACTGTTCTCACGTTACGTGTGCGCTCTCTCTTTATAAGCGCTACACGTGCCCTGTTAGCTATTTCAGTATTGGTTAGAAGACAAATTCTTTAGCCTACGGTTTTCCAACAGTGTCCAAACCCACAGGCGCGAATAAGTCGGTGAAAAGACACAATAAATATATAAAGTATAAATATACTTTATAAGCATAAATATAGCCTATAACAGTATGTAACATTGACATTTGTATACCTTTTTTTGAGATGATGAATGTATCACTTTTAACGTTTGCCTACTTTAGAATTTCTTTCAATGCCTGCATACCACGTCTTTTCAAACTAACTATGTTTTCTTGTTGTCCTATTTTGACTGGATAATGATGTTGAAGTTTCTGAGCCTGGTAAAACACGACTTACCTTTACTTACCCATTTTGAATGTTCATACATCCTTCTAATTCTGGTAACACATTGTTAATATCTGCACATCAGACTGTATTATTGCAATAGTTACAATGTAAAATTATCAACTCAAAACTCCATGGTTTTTTTTTTTTTTTCTAATCTGAAGAACACTTTGATTTTAATGAAAAATTTGGCAAATTAAGTTGAACCTCTTCATCTAACGAGTAACCTGAAACACGAATACGTGCTGGCATATGACAACTTTCTGTGTGTTCTGGTGTTGTTGTAATTGTCACTGTAGCAAAAATCATAGCATGGACCAAAAGGAGCTTCATCAGAGGTGTGACTCTCAGGCACCGATGAGAGCAGAACGTGGGTGGGTGCTGTTCACCACAGGAGACCTCACTAGTAGAGCAGACGTTCCACTGAAGCTCCCTGGAGTGTCATTTGGGCTGTGTAAGAAGTGGTGCAGGCTCCGAGATGAACCTTTTCACGCACCAGCCACGGGCCGTACAGGCCTAGTATAACTGTAGGGACAATTTGCTTTGGAAACCCTATTAACTAAGAAGCCAATGTGACTAGCAGAGTGGATAGTTCACTAAAAATGTGGATAAAATATGTTGCATTTTATATATATAAAAAAGACACTAAATGAACTTTGCAAAAACAAGCCTGTTTTATTTAAAAAGTTTTTCCTTCCAATGTAAATTCAGTTCTGATTTTGTTTCCTTCAAAGCCTAAATATCTGAAGCTCAGAAAGATTCTGTTTGGCCCATTGACTTGCAGCTGCTTCTAGAGTCCCATGACGTTTTTCACTGAGCCTGTGTTCCAGCTAAAAACATCTGTGGCTGACTGGTTCATCCTTTCAGTGATGATAGACAAGGTCATAGAAGTCACGACACGTCATGTATTGCAATTTCTCAAGGAAGTGAAGAGCTAAGACTTGGTACTAAAAGATAATGGTGGTCATTATCAGCTCCATGGTACTGATGGATGACTGACTTAGTTAACCTTGTAATCCTCTTCACCCCAGTCAAACCTAGCACCATTACTCCATCTAAACCATTACTCCCCTGGGCCTGTTTATTCATTTCCGTCAGCATATTTAATTCTATGCTTTTCTTTTGCATTCATTTATTTTAAATGAAAATTAATGAAACCCCTGAGCCACCCAAACAACATTAATTTAATATATATTAACCTGCAGAACACATCACAGAACATTCCAATAAAGTATCCAGTGGAATTGGTCATGGTTGTAATTATTGCAATAATACAATAGTTTTGACCCAATCAATGATCAAAAGACATTCACCTGAGCATTCAAACAGAGATCCGGGAACCCACACAGAATAACTGGGCTGGTGGGGGGTGACAAGGGGTCCTGAGGAGGACATTTTAGTCAAAAAATGCCTGCCATACGCTACACGGTTTATTCTTATATTATATCGTACTTTTGCTCAGCACCATGATTTTCAGGAACACAAACTCCAAGTTGGTAGCACAATTACATTTAAATCATAACGTTTCATAATACAAAACGTAAGAAATTGTTGTAATAATGACGTAAATAAGTAATAACTTAAGAAATAGGAACAGTTTTAAAATTTCTTCATCAGGAAAACATCCAGTGTATCGCTTCACGAGATTTCTAGATGGAATGTATGCTGCCTTTTTTCCCCCCCCAACTAGAGGTGTCTAAAATCCCCAGGAGTTATCTGCACGCTGAACACGAATCTGTGCTGCAGGAAATCTGCCAATTATAGCTTTCTCATAAGCTAGAGTTTGAGAAGGAAAAAAAACTGCTAATTTGGAACTTTTTTAGTCTGGATGGTCTATATCGAAACTTCCGTTCTCAAACTTAGATTAAATACATGGTTATTTTATTTATTTATCTAATTAAGTTTTGTAAAACATAATTATTTTCTGATTTTTTCCCAAACAATTTAGAATCATAAATTGAGACGATAAACTTAGATCTTTTGCCAAAAAACTGTGCAGGCTTCTGGGAAGCAGACAGGGGTTGCTATTTTCTGAGGAGCCAAGGGGAAACCCCACCAAACTCAATCCCTCCCAAACTTTTTAGCAAATGTCAGAGTAAATGTCTTCTGAAATTCATGTAGTGAGACAAAAAACTTTCTTTCCATCTGATGTGGCAATAATCTGGTTGAAAGGGGGGAAAGAGGGGGAGCGTCTCCAGTTAGACCCATAAATACCAGTCTGCAAGCCTTGACCATAAACAATTAGCATTAGCCATTACTGCTGAATATGCACTATTTGGTTCTTGGTACTACTTAAAACATGTTCCCCTCCAAAGGTCCTTTGGTTAGGGCACCTCTTCTTCCCCTTTGTGACTCTTTCCTACACCCTGAATCATCTCCTCGTGAACCACTCCTGTTAGTTCCTGACCAGGGAAGCATTGCTCTTCTTGGGGCTGGAAGCAGGTTTAGTCTTCATCGTGTGATTGGCGGGAGCCTCTCTCTGCAGCCCCGCCTTCCTGGACAGGCAGCTCTTTTTTTCCCGCTCTCTCGGAGGGTTGGACAGCTTCTTCAGGAGCTCTACATGGGACAGACGTCAGATCTTACTCTCAATTAAACATGCTCTAGCTTTGCATGGGACAGGAGTCAGATCTTACTCTCAATTTAACAAGCTCCAGCTTTGCATGGGACAGACGTCAGATCTTACTCTCACTTCAACAAGCTCCAGCTTTGCATGGGACAGGAGTCAGATCTTACTCTCAATTTAACATGCTCTAGCTCTACATAGGACCGACGTCAGATCTTACTCTCACTTCAACAAGCTCCAGCTTTGCATGGGACAGGAGTCAGATCTTACTCTCACTTCAACAAGCTCCAGCTTTGCATGGGACAGGAGTCAGATCTTACTCTCACTTTAACCTACCCAAACTGTACATGGAACAGATGTCAGATCTTACTCTTACTTTAACACGCTCCGTTTTTCACCAAGGCTTTGGGATGCCTCCTAGAGACAAGCTGAAGGCATGTTTCAACATTGAGAATCCAAATTTCTCAAAACAAACTTTTGGTTTGTCTGAAAAGAAAGGCGCCAGAGGTTTTAATTCCAAGGTCCTGTCAGACAATAAGTGCCACAAAGAAAGGTCTAAATTTATGTCTAACTTTACACCGATTCTCTCTAGCAATGCAGCCTGTTAAGACATCCACTTCAACTGCTTTTTACCCAGTTAACATTGGTCTCCAAAAAGCATTTTAATGTACAGGAAAGAATAAGCCAACACTATCTGGTATTTGTTCAAAATCACTAGTTCAATAGAACAGGGTTTTCCAATCCTGGAGACCTATTTTGTGTAGTTTTTGCATAAATCTACTTAATTCAGTTTGATTGAGTTCTCAGTATTGAAGTGGTCTCAGTCTCATCTGCTATGAATTCTTTGTGACAGAAATATGTTGTTATAGGTGACTAATAAACACCAATCCGTGGATCTTATTTTAAGTAGTATTTATTTATGCCTTGTGCAAATGCATATTCAAATTAACTGAATAGTTATCTGTTAATATTATTCCAAACATTGACGCAGGCAACCAGACCCCTAATTCAACTAATCAAACGAATGGAGGACAAGAGCTTGACCAGTACAAAAGCCAGCATACGCAACAGGTCCCATGAACCAGGGAGCAGAAACACTACTCAAGGAAAGACCATCGTCTTACACTCACTATTGTTTGACTATTGTTGCGTTTCTCTTCAAGTTTAAAAGTGTAAGCTAATGACCTGTAACATTGTAACAGTCACTTGCTATTTGCATTAGCATGCCTAATCAAGATAGTCTGCAGTTACTTAAGTAGCCTCTGTTTCATTACATGCCAGTGTAGAAGTAAAACAAATTTCAGTTGTAATCCATGACCAGTGGTGGCCCATCTACAACATAGTGTTTATCCTTCCTCGGCACTAATTTATTGGCCCTGTTGGGTCTGTGCTTAGAAGGAACACAGAAACACCCACTATCTATCTCGTACACATGGCTAAAACACCACGTTAAGGTAAACATAAATCCATGCGTTCACCTCAAGCAACCCCATCCAATCAATATAGTCAATCCCCCAGTGAAGCGGAAAGCATAGTGTATAGATCATCTAGGAGCAGAGAATGGCTCACTTGTCCAATACGTGTTTCTGAATGGACAGGGTCTTTTGTCATCAGTCGGGCTGATTACCATCTCTCCCTGTGAAGAATGTTGAGGAAAGACACGCCTTCCCCAGACTCATCTTAGACACTTTACCTGCTAATTCAGGGTGACTCTTTCCCAGGTTAGAGAGAAGTGGTTCATACTTATGCCCTTCACCGCCGTCGCCCCCTGTGAATACAGAATACAGAATTCATTTTTTCAAGTCTTAACAGTGGAAGAATATAGATACATTCTACCACAATACACTCTCTTGATACTTTTAAACTATTTTGGGTGGAGTCACTCAAAATGTAACTTCAGTGGGGAAAATGGTCTCAGAAATTTCTTAGTTTATAAATATCATGAAATTACTTAGAGAATTATATTTGGATTAACTTGAACTTTTTATAAAAAGAAATATCTAAAAATATCTAAACTAGGGCTGTCAAAGTTAACGCGTGCGATTAATTTCAAATGCTTAACGCCGTTAAATTTTTATTTATTTTTTAGCCTTAAAAGTATCCATAGTTAAAATACAACTCTACGATCTGCGCTTGTTTGTCAATTTACTGCTTGAATTTAGATAAAGCTTTGCTGATTAAGTAAGCTGCAAAGGGGCTTTTAAACGGCCAGTTTTATTACAAAACTCTTACAGATGGGTCTTTGTATAAAAGCAAAGTTATTTGCAGCTACTGTAAAGGTGAATTTGTGTATCACCGAAGTACGTCGAGTCTGAAGTATCATTTACAAGCAAAACAGAGTTGACGCAGGCAGCAGTAGTGAGAGGGCTAGCAATGCCAGACAGCAGCAGCCTACTCTTTTAGAGTTTGTGCGCAGAAGGCAAATGGACAAGTCAACGAGCAGCAAGCTAACAAACGCAATAGCGAACTTACTGATACAGATTATTTTGTGTTTCTTTCCATTACAATAAAACACAGTATGCCTTTAACACACTTTTTCAATGGAAAATTGTTTATTTTGGGCCAAATTTGAACACATTCAAAAAGTGCGATTAATTGCGATAAATCACAGCAAATTGTGCGATGAATTACGGTTTTTTATCGATTACCAGCCCTACTAAAAACCATACATGAAACTGCCGAGTAACAAATACCCAAAAGCATTTAAAAACACTGAATATACTTAGATGGAGGTTTTAATGATCTCGATGCCGTGAAGCAGTTTAACGGTTTTCTGAGGAACCCATCTGGCCCCTCCCTCTCACCACGCAGTTCCTGACTAAGAGAGCCTGTTGACGCTAGAGAGAATGGAGAGACTCACTGTTGACCCGGACGAGGACGTAGCTGTGCCTGTCTCTCAGAAAGCTGCTGGCCAGCTTCTGGGGCTGCTCCTGGTCACTCAGGTTCACCAGCTCCCCGGCTGTGTCCACCAGGTCCACAGAGTCTGAAGACATGGAGGAGGCGGGGGAGTGTTTCTACACGTACTTGCACAGGTGTTGTGGATCGACAAGTTGCACATCAGCACACACACTCCCGTGGACACACACTCCTGTCTAGGGGAGCCCTCTGATATCTAACCAATAAGTCATCTCCAAGGTATTCTGGCTCTTACTGTGACCCATCAAGACAAAGATGAGGCCTAAAGCCAGTGGCTCTAGTGGATCAAGAGACAACATTAGACTGTTTTTGATCAGGGGGCTGAGGCACCATTATATTCATTATATATTATGGCCAGCAGTCACCTGAGAGTTACTATTGTAAAAGGCTATCACTTCATTTTGGGAATATTCAAACTTTGACCATAATCATGCCATAGGATTCACTTCATTATAAAATAGTTACGACATTATTAATTATTGTGTAAGGCCCGTCATCAGTGCTTTGAAATTATTTAAATAATATAGTTAAGATTAGCCTACCTTCGAAATCCACACTGCATCGCTCCTTCAATGACTGGATAAAGTTTATGATCCGGCAGTTAGGATTAAATAACTCCGACCGACATTCTATCGATTTAAAAGCACAACACATATTTTCAAACACATTTCTTGTTTTGTTTTACTTTATAGTAATTTCATTTTGCGAGTATATATCCTATTTGAATATATTTTTATATACGTAATCTCAAACAATGTTTAGCTCGTCAATGTGAAAAAGCTTCTAACGTTTGGCTGCTAACGACCTAGGTGGTTTTGATACCGAGTTCATCCTCACGACAGAGACCAACTCAAGTTTCCTGCGAAATAAGTAGAACAAACTTTTTTCATGGTCAGTACGGGCTTAAATTATTCCGGTTTTTTACTCACCACCAAAATGGACCGTGATAAACATTATTTCCTTCCTTCTGGGCAATACGATTTAAGTCTGATCTGCCTCTCGAGTAATGTCGTAATAAGGATTGGGTACTTGCCCCCTCTTTAGGGAAAAAAAAGTAACGAGTTTGTTTTGCTCACAGTATCACAAATGTGAGCTTTTCATCACTGTTGCTGACTACAGCTATACTTGGTGGTAATGCTTTGTTATTACGTGAAACGTAAACAACCCTCGCAAATGTTTTGAGTTTGTAAACAGTAATCCCTAACTACGTTCTGTAGACACAATTGCAACGAATATAAATATAAACATTAGAGGATACAATGACAATCTTGTTAGTTGAGTTACGACTTTCTTCTCGGTAACTAGCAACATAGTTGGCTTGTTGCTTGGATGCCCGTTGATTTCTATTTACAACCGGTTGGAAAATATTATATATTATTAAATGAATGTGCTTACACAGATGCAAACAGACACCCTCGCCCACTGCATGCTTTGAGTCAGACAAAGGAGAAAGGACTGGTTTCTGCGTTTGTCTCCATGGAGTCAGCAGCACCGACAGAATCATCTGGTATTTATTGTAATCCTTTGCAGCAAGAGAAGACTTTTAATTACCAGACGTCCATTATATTAGACTTACTCCACCCAGTTCTCAAAACAGAATAACCTTTGCCCTTAAATGACTGGGAAACTATTCCTTTCTTTTAGATTTGTTTAATTCGATTGTGCCCTGGTTTATTAGTATATGACCTAGCACTGCGACATAATTTTAAAAAAGGGCGAGTAAATACACTTTATTTCGTAGTGGAAATTGAGACTTTTTCTGCCTCGCTTTTACCTACATTTTGCTTTTAAATTGTATGATTTCAACAAAAAAGAACAGTGAAGCGGAGGTGATACCGCTTAAGTGTAGGTGTTTGTTGCTGTGATTCATCCAAAGTGGTTGTTGTAGTTTTTTCAACGTCGGCAGTAGTGGTATGAGGAGTCGGTTGTTTGAGCTTGCGCTCACGCACCTGTTAGTGAGCACAGATAATACTGGAATACCCCCCTATTCCACCTATATTTCCCATACATTTTATAGATCTAAACCTGGTGACAGCCTGCAAATTAAGAGCTGGGATATTTCCTGATTTAGAGATTGAACTAAGCAGCAGTACCATTTTTACCAAAGTTCCCTGTGTATCTCCTGATCATTGACAAACGTCGCTGTTAGACATCGTTCAAAAAATATATATTTTTTCAATGTTAATTTAATCAAAAGCATTATCTTGTTTAACATACACAGTTCGTGTTTTAGTGTTATTCATCTTTTTTTAGTTCGTTCAAATGTTCTCTGGATAAGGTAACAGCAAAATAATGTTTTTCCTTCTAATGTGTTGATACTTTTTACTGACAGTAGCATGTCTGTTTTTGGGGGGGCAAGGGGGCGGTTCAGTAAAGAGGATATCCGGGTAATGGTACTAATGAGACAAATTTCAACCAGGTTAAGTTGATTAGCATGTGAGGCGCGGGAAAGCTGTCCTCAGACAGACATTTAAAATGTTCCCTGGTTCGGTCGTCAGGACAACAGGGATGGGCTTAATTGCATTTTTGCTCTGTCCTATTCCTTTGTTGTAAAATCCGGATCAGAAAATCTTAGTGTCTTCTGCACGTAACTTAATAATTATCTCAAAATATTTGGATTTTTACTTAGTTCTTAAATATGGAGTTGTGCTAAATTACATCATTTAGTTTATGAACTGTTAGTAAATATTTAGAGCTGAATTAAGTTTTCAGAAGTGATCAATGGCCATTCACTACAGATAAGATATTATATCTGATTAGGTTCACGCTAACGCAATAAAAGCATGGGTGTAGCTGTATCTGCTTTGACATTGTGCTAAGTTAAAAAAAAAATTGGACCAGCTGTATCACTTCAGATACGTGTGAAACATGTAATTTAACAGGTCCCAATTAACTTTGAATAAAACATTGAAGCAAAACGGGCGATATTTTAATATGCAGAAGATATACAGTGGTGTATGATAGTAATGACTTAATAATTCACTGCGCAATATATTTTGTGTAATACGAGATTGGACAACTCGCGAAGTCGGATATAGTACATTATGTTTAGGTTAAATCTGATGGACCTATAGAGATTCTAATTCTAATAACGATTGTGACGTCCTAGTTACTGCGGTGAGTTGTGGGAAAACATACACATCGTTGGTTCGTTATTATCCAACTGCTTGCTGACAAGAATGTTCTCTCTGTGATGTGAACTTAACATTGACTATGTCCCTTCTACCCGGCAACGATCTCTAAGCAGTAAATTTGCCGGACCTCACAACTGACCCGTCTTTGTAAAATAATCTACAGGATGCGATCACTGCCTGTCGGAGCATTAGCCTAGTGAGCTCATACGGGACACATGGTACACCGCCACCAACCAGTGAAAAACCTTCCCGGGATAAAGTTTTTTAAATTAAGTTTTTTTTTTCATAAACTCGTATTACGTTTCATTACTAATTTGCTCGTCGACATTTGCAAGAGCCCTTTACACAGTTAATTGCAATCCTATAAAGCTAGATATTTTCTACAGAAACATTACAGGTTATGGTTTTTTTTTTTTTTTAAGTGCAGCAGCAGTCTTGGAATTTTAACTTAACTGAAACTTAATTATAGCAAGTAATATCCCGATATACCAGCTAATCTCACTACAGTGGGATAAGACTCCAATTGACATGGTCGGTACTTAAACTCTTCTAAAATCACATCACAATGAGATAATTACTATTCATAATTATGTCTTTCTAGTCTACCTTGACATCGGCCACACGTTGCACCATTTAATCCTTCAGTCGACTTACTCCATGGTACTGCTAATGGATTTCTAGCTATTTTGTTATCATTGATGTCCCCCAGGACAAAGGTTATTAGATGCATTGAGAAAGACGCCGAAAACGCAGACGAGCGGCATTCAAAGGCAGAGTACTTGAATCTCTGAGCTGGCGTGCCATCCGTGACAGTAATATATACACAGCACCATTATGGAGCTAAATCAGGCAAATGCTTTTTATTCATTTGAAAAGAAAAATTGTAATTGAAAAACTAAAAACTTAAAGTTTTGGTCTTAAACTTGAAAACACAACCATGTCTTCAAACTAAAAATATATATTTTTTTAGTTTAAATAAAACTTTGATTCAACTCTGGAATTATTTTGAATAAATTATTACTCTCTGTATTTCTACATTTTCATGTTTTTACTTTAATATATTGTAGCGTTTTATAGGAGTGCTACTACTCTGCTGGGTTCAAGCATAGAGTCAGACTCCGCTTTTACAAAAAGACGTGCTCTTTATTTCACGCATGCGCTTACGAACGTCTTAACAAAAACAGCTGGCAGCGAAAAAAACTGATGAACACACGAATACACAGAGGGTGCCCACACGTACAGTTAAACAAGCCCACGGTGAGAGACCCAACCCACAACCACAAAGACACCAGTAGTTACAGTCACCAAAACTAAACTACTACACAACACATTAAAGAAAG
>JAOYSI010010030.1:0-10576 GCA_025775065.1 Hiodon alosoides
ATAAATCTACAATTGCCTGAATTTGGGCCGGTAAGTTTTTAAGTTTTTAAACGCCTATGCTGTTTTTAGGATTAAACCCATCCTACCTTGGTCAGCACTCCAGCTGAACATATATGTCCCCGGTCACAGTCAATGAGTGACATGATCTAGATAGGAACCAGCAAATCTGAATCATAGAGCTTACTTTACAATCGGATTGGTGTTTATACTCACTGAGCCATTTGGGAGCCAGTGATTAATATTCTAACTATAATCCTCCATTAACCCTTTCCCCCCGACAGACCACACAGATCCGTCAACAGCAGGTGAGACGATCCTTATTGGGGTTAATCAATTGGAAGGTTCTGTCTCAGGATTCATTCATCAACATGCATGGGAGATAGCAGAGCGTAACCCGGGAGACCGTACATTAGCCCCTCACAGAGAAGCTCTGCAAACATCAGACACTGCTAGGAAAAGGCTTTTAGCCTGGCTCACACCGCGGTGCGTGTTCAGAAGCAAGTGGACGTCAGCTCTCTGGCTTCCAAACTCATTTCCGTGTTACTCACTGCTCCGTTCCATCTCAACATTCAGGAAAAGACGCCGGAGTCTGTGTTTTCTAATGCAGGACTCCCACACTCAGTTAGAATCTGTTCCAAGATCAGAAGGATCCCCCTGTGGACGGTCTGAGACTCTTTTGTGGTTGTGCATGCTTTCTGGGAGCCTGTTAAAGTCATCGATCGTGGCAAGATCGCTCAATGATATTTAATAAGATGACATAAGGTAGCTGTGTAATTCCGTACGCTTACATTAATGTACAATTTCCCACTTCGGTTAAATGACTAACTTAGCGGTCCAGTTCCCTCCAATTCCCTCCCCACTAACACAGATGGAACAGATCTCCAAAGCTTTATTTATTCAGACTCAGACCAGCTCTGGACAGAAAATGGTTTCAAAGCGGAACCAGCTTCTTTTTTTTTTGATGCCCTTTTTTTAGCTGTTGCTGGAAATGAAGTTCACCGCTGATGAAAGTGAGAGGGATCGCCAAGCAGGCCATTGTAATTGAGAGTACATTGCATGAAATACAGAATATGGATGTTTTAAACAGTCTACCATCTCCTATGACGGGCAATAATTGAAATAGATCTGAAGGCAACTGTGGGGGGCTTGCAGTTCTGTGGGAATGTTTAGCTTTGTGTAGCTCTCATTTGTCTGCTGATCCTAAATTTCTGTAGGTCTGACATGGTTTTTGGCTAGCTTCATCTAGTTATATAATTCAAACAGACAGAGAAGACAAAACCAGTGCCCTGCACATCACCATCACAGTTCATAGTTCAAAACAGATAATGTGGTCAGTAGAACAAATAACCGTAACTAGTTAAAGCTATTTTTAGTACTGTTTCCATTAGTGACGTCTGAGCCAGCACGCAACCCAAAGGACCAAAATGTTTACCTGGGGATGGAGTGGTTTCGGCTTGAAAATTATTTAAATTTTCAATGGATAGGGCAGGCCAGTTGCTATTTTGATGATGTGTGTTGGTTGGTATTCGCCTTTTATTATTAATTCTTTTTTTTTTTGGTTAAAATGATTTGAATGGGCTTATTTGCGAACATATCTACCAAATATGTTTATATTCTGTCTAGTTCACGTCGCAAAACTTCAGTTCTTTAAAGCAGCAGTGTTTGCAGGTGTTCTAGATTTCTATCTCTAAGTTTGCATTTGGTAAGATCGTTTAAAATACAAATAATGGGTTTAAATGAACAATTCAAAGGCTTGATGGAACTAAAACCTGCACAATGTGGCAACCACATAACTGCCAGCATTATTATCTCATTTGTTTATATGATTGCAAATAATTGCTGGAAAAATCCTGGTGAAGTGCTTGCATATTTTGTTAGCAAGCTCATAACTCATAACATAATGTCATCATCACGTTTGCGGTTAATGTCATGTTTCTTCAGCCTAGATGAAAAACCTAGGCTTAGGTTTAAAAACAACAGCCTGGGCTAAGTACAACTTGTCACGACCAGACCAGACCATTTTTGCTTTGCGATTTGGGAAGTCAGTTGCCCCTGGAAAGGAAGGTTACCCCTTCTTATTTCGTCTGGGGCATCTCACTTCCCGTTTGTGGGAGCAGAGAGCTCTGCACAGTTACACACTACAGAAATGTGTCTGATGTCCACTTCAAACACAACAGCAAGCACTTTTCCCCAGCCCTGAAGTAACTAACTTCCTGTGGCTCTTCAGTTATTCACAACTTGGAGTTAGCTGATGGCAAGGTTTTCAAAATCTCCTTTTTATGGTTTTCTGTCAACTATATACTTGCATGCCTGTCAATCTTGATTTTCCATATTGGCCTGTACACAATGTTCTGTATAAATTGCTTCCAGACTATGTTTGTGCATTGATTAACAATTGTTTACTTGCCAACGATACTGCAGGTTGAAACATTTCTTAACTGGCATCAATCTGCATACTTCGTGATTAATGTGAAGATATTCTTGTGTGTGCTTGTAATTACTTTTCCAATGCAAAACAGCATGCCGTTGTTGTTTTCTTTCAGAGTTGAGAGGATAACTCAAGTAGTCTCTGCAGATTTGACTGTTCAGGTTTTCAGACTTCACTGTAATGTGAACACAAAGTCTGTGAGATGTTCAAGCGAGGTTACCCCTGCAGCACATCCTGCTATTTTGGTATGAGCGGAGCACCGTCTCGACTGTGCAGCGGAGCTCTTGATTGTGAGTGGCGGGGAACAGGGCCAGATCCGCGAGGCCGCACCGAAACAGATGTTGGATGTCACTCCCCTCGCGCTCCCCGTTGGACAGGCCCTCCCCCTTCAGAGGTTTTAATCGCTGGCTCCCCAGCTTTCGTGCAGTGGTGTGTGAGAGATCCCAGCCACGGCGAGATTTATTCCGCTCAAGGAGAGCAAGGGCTCCGATCCGGTCACTCCCTTCCCTCTAATATGTACATTTATCTCTGGCCTGCGATAGCCTGCGCTGCGTTAGCACAAATTTCACATTGTTGGCAGGGAGCAAGGAGAAGCATGAATGCCTGTGAAGAAAATACACCGTTTTTAGGAGTGCGTTTGTGGCCCGTTTCTGGGGGAGGATTTTTCTTGGCTCCGACATAGGATGTTTTGTATAATTTTGTCTTTATTTGAGGAGTTTGTTGCTTAGCATGCAACAAATAACACGGTGTGACCCAAACTGCAGGCATCATCGGCTCGAGAGCACAAATTTCCTGAGAGGATGAACAGGCCAGAGGGAGGCTGATACAAACCGTGGTCGCTGAAGTGTGTCCTTAGTCACCAAGCAGCCAGCATTCAGGTCAGGGCTGTGTTACAGGCGACTACAGTGAGGGCTTAAGGTATGGCTAAGAGGATATCAGGAACGTTGATTCCTACTCTCCCCTCGCCCCGCTAATAATTCTTGTCTAAATGTAAACCCAAAGTGAAGCTGGCAGATTAATAGCTTCCCACAGAACACAGAAACACAATGAGAGCATGTTTTGGAGAGGAGGATAATTCTCCGCTTAGTGATCTGGACTTCCAAAGGATACCTCTGTGAGTTGCCTTATCTGAACTGGCTTAATGAAATGCAGTGTTCTTGGCTCCTGGGGTCCAGATAGTCTGTCAACACTGACAGCTAAGCTCAACTGTAGTCTATGAGAGAGGCTGCATGAGTGTAAGATCACAGAAACTACCAACTATCCCTAACCTTAAGCTCATTTATAAAACAAAAAAAACGTTTGGGGGAATGAAAAACTTAGCAGGCAAACAAAACAAAACAAAACAAAACAAAACAAAACAAAACAAAACAAAACACGTTTTCCAGATGTTCCTCGGCCACAGGTTGGTGGCCAAATTTTTTAAGGAGGTTTATTTTAAACAAACGTATCTTGGCATTATTGCTGAATTTTTAAAGTTTTGTTTCAGAACTTGTTAAAATAACTTGCAATAACGACAGAAAAACAATGACAACACTTCCCTTCTCTCAGCTTTAATTTGCGGTGTTAAATAAAACGTTTCCAAAGTGGGGCTGCCATCTCTGCCAGTGGGGAGAAAGCTGTTTCCACATTGGTACGGTCAGGATAGATCACTCTAGATCACGGTAGATCACCGAGTTGGAACAAATTCACAGTTCTAAGTATAAAAAGGATCCCTTTGAGACAGATTGTTGACGCCTTAGTGTTTTCTCCTTGAGGCAAACACGCTTACGTATGCCAGGCTGGCCCTGGGCTAGGAGGATTCTTCAGAGGCCTTTCTATCTGTCAATCTTATGCATGTCTTGGGGTGTGTGTGCCCCAAAGGTTACATGCTTTTAGGTCTCTTTTTTTTTTTTGACAGCAGTTTCTCAATCTGCAGGTCTACTTCTATGGTGAAAAAGAGTACAGCTCACAAACACAATTACTATAATTCCATTGTCTTCAATTTCTTTAGGTTATCTGTTGATGCAGTCTATCTCTGTTGTTCATTAAAGTAGGTTGTTCCCAGAAAGTAAGTGGGGCCTTCCAAAATGACTAGACAGACAGACACTGCAAACAGTGTCCACGTTTTTTGAGCTCTTCAGTTCTTGACGCTGGTTGACAGCAAACACCAGCTATTTTATTATCTTCAAAAAGTTTATGAACAGATTTTGGGGAGGGGGGGGGGGGTTAGCAAGTTCCACACATAATTAACTTAAACTGGATAAACTGGTCTTAAGCTACTGTATATCTGTCACGGTTCACCTTCACCTCTTCTGTTACTCTGTCACGTTTTTTTCAATCACAAAATGTATCAATCAACATTCCACTAACTCATGTGCACTGTTTCATTCATTCTTTGTTTTCATTCACTCTGCATCTCTCAACTTGGTTTCTGTTTTCCTTATTACCCTGTCGCAAAGGTTTTGTCAGTGGAGTTCATTGTTCTTGTTTTCATGTTCTTGTTTTTGTGTCCCTGTTTCCACGTGTTTATTAAAGATCATGTTTAGTTTGGACTACGACAAAGTCTCCTTGATGTGCCTCGAAATCCGTGTCTGGCCGGGACTCGGCCCGCGTTGGAACTGCACTTGGGTTCATCCCTGTTCTGGTGCCCCGCACCTTGTAACAATATGTCTTTACACACTTCCTTTTATGTCGTCTTTGTACCCCATTTCCAACTCTATTATCTGTCTAAGGAGGAGGTCAACAATTTAATCCAAACGGTCGTTCATTGGACTTCAGGAAAAATAAATAACTAATCGTTTCATATCTTCATATCACCGTTAACCACACTATTCACTCATTTTCCAGTGTGGCACTACATTGGCGCTAAAGTTGTAGACGTGTCTGGATCGTTTCTATTCACTGCGATATTTATCCAGCGATACCAACGTGTGGATCCCTGTTAAAGTCAAGTATCAAACTCATACAGGTAAGCCAGTGCCTTGGAACCCAGAACCTCTGAGTATGCCCTATCTACCCGTGCTCTTTCAAATACGGTTTTATCACAAGTGTCTGCGGACACGGATAAGATGACGTTTATCAAGTTGTAAAAGCTGTGGATAAGCCAGAATAGGACATATTTACTCAGGAATGCCAGGGACATTTTTAGTTGCTAAATGAAAAAAGCCAATGGAAAGAAAAAAGTGATAAACCTGATTTTATTTTTAGATAGCCGTGTCAGAAAAAAAAAAAAAACTGGTGGTAATTATCGTAAAAATAATGCATGGAAGTTTTTTTCCTCTGTAGATTTATTGTACTCCATAATTGTCCTGGGAAGGTTAGGCTGATGTGTTGTCAATCATTAACCATCTTCCTTTAATCGGCTGTTATTTTGGGCACGCTCACAGACGGGCAGCGGTTTTCTTACCCTACATGTTTATTATCAAAGAACTGTAACCATAATGCCTAACAATCAGAGCTTATCTGGTCTTTCATAAGATAACTTTTTTTGGGGCATTACCATTTATCTCAAGATCAGGAATAGATAACCTGGCCGTCAGACAGACCTAATGGAGACACTGGGAAGTGTGGCGGGAGAGACGTGTTACTTTCTGAAGTCATGAAGCCTGCTTTGTTAAACTGACACGATTGTTAAACTCCCTCATTGCTGAGGCACTGTACACAGCGCTGAGACACAGCTTAGCGCGTTACATAAGCCATTCACAGACATAGGAATTTCATGTATGAGGCAGTGGGGAGATTGAGGCTTGATGCTTTTGGAAGCTCCTGTAGCAGCCTGAAGTGGCCCCTGGAATCCCAGCCGCTGTCACCCACGCGGAAGTCGTGCTTTGCTGGGCCAGACTGGCCCATGCACTTGGGCTGACGGCGCACCCACCCCCTAGACATACAGAGACTACACAGTAGGGATTCACGTCTGCGTCATAGAGGAGGTTCAGACCAAAGGAGAGAGGCTGCATTGGTTTTGTATGGGTGTGGACAGATATCTGAGCTCGTTATTCATATCATCCTAGCCACCTACAGTACTATCTCCTCGTCCTTCTTCCCGCCCCCCTCACCCTAAGCATTTAGAATGGGAACAATTAAACCCCTGAAAAATGTGGGTTGTGTTTTATGCTGTCCTAAGAACAGTTTTTCTGCTAAATGTCAGGCTAACGTATAGGCACAGAAATTATTTCTCCTTAATGAAGACTGCGCGTTTAATCATCCCATGTTTAAACATTTAATCTATCAATCGTCTATATGGGTGATAAGTTGCCACTATGTAAACTGTTTGTTTTCGGGCCCTTTCGAGAGCAGTGGAACTGTAAAGCTAGGGAGGGAATTCTACAGAGTTCACCGTGTTCCAGGCTGGGAAACCTTGGCGTTTTTACAGCGCATACACCCTGTACACGTCACAACTCCTGTGGGTGTCCACCTGTGGCAGTCAAGGGTCCAGGGTTCATGTGAGAGACGCCTCCCAGCTCCTTGACTCACTGAACTGGATCAAGTCCAGCAAGCTTTGGCTACATATTGGCTAAGAGCCTCCACCTCTGAGATTTTAAGGAATGCATATTGTAACCATTCTTTTTACATACCCACCACAGCTATGTTATTGAGTGTTTATGGTTGACTGACTATCCCACGCTGTCTGAACCTGTCACAGATCAGTTATGGACAGGTGGAAGTTGAGGGAACATTAAGAAACCAGCGCTGGGTCTGGGTCAGTTTCAGTCCAGGTCAGCTGGGTATCTCGGTTCCCAAGATCTAATAAAAAATAAGTACTGAAATAAAGCTGGAAATGTAGCCCTGCCCCTTGTTCTGCTCCACACGCCATCATAGCGTACCATACGACCAGACCATATAGCATGACCCAGTCCTTGGTGTCATTTGCCATCATGGCTTTTTCCTAGACCTGGAGGGAAAATGTCAGAGTAACACACTTAATGCTTACTAAAAACTCATCCTTCTGAAGCATTCACCACACAAAATATCAGTAGCTGCCATCTACCCAAGGTAGTGCATATCCCAATAGCTTCACGTTCTGTTCTTTTTGTAGATGTTCCCATCAATGGCAAACTTACAGTTCACTCCTCAGTTTGGCTACTCCTCAGGTTTGTAGCTCTGTAATTTGAGAGCAAATTCAAATTAAGTGCCTTGTCCATGGCTAGAACCGAGGGATTCCAACCTTTGGACAATGTTGTCATTAGCAACGTGTGTCGCAGGGGTTCCTGTAGTGAATACTTTTGAGCAGTTGCTCCCACACTAAGGCAGAGGGGTGAACATGTATGACAGACTGTATCAGGGTGTAAATACTGTAGGTAGGTACTGTAGGTGAGTTGGAAGAGTGAATAATGTTAATGAATGTTTGCTCTTGCCATGGTCTGATTTTATTGTCCTTCTGCGTTTCCAAACCGACTGCGCCCTGTTCTCCCTCGTTGTTTGCTCTTGGTTTAAATAAGCTAAATGAATTTACACAGCCTTTGGAGCAAGCAGATATAAAAACAGATCTTAGCTCACCCAGTAACGGAATGAAAGCCAATCAAAGACTTTGTGATACGAAAAGCCTGAGGTTTTTTTGGTTTTGCAATCTCAACGTTTCCCTTCAAGATGAACAGCTGCCCCTCTTATTAGACATCATTTCCTGTTTTTTATTAGTTACTTAAATATTTTTTATATTTTTATTTATTTTTATTTAAATCACCTACATTTTCGTGCTAACTGAAGAGAGCCATATTGCCCTTTAAAGCACATTTTCAAAACGACCAACATATTTTACATCAACATGAGGAATTGGTTAAATAAACAAAACATGACAAAAATAATGTATTTATACAGATGAATCGGCAAAGTCAAAACTGTCTTCACGATTGTCTGAATTCACTCCTCAATTCAACTGCTGTCTACATATGTTTGAAACTATTGTAAATCAATTTAGTAAAACTTATGCAAGTATTTTATCAACGTTTTCTGTCACTAGTTTCTTAACGGACCACAACTGAACCAGATACTAAACGCAGACAGACAAACAGAACACTTAAGCAAGCTTATTTATTTTTTTCAATATTTCTACCAAATATTTTATTGAAAAAAACCAACAAATGTACAAATGGTGCCCAGCAACATTTGCAGTAAAGTAAAACACATTCTCCAAAATGGAGAAATTTTACTTCAGTTTTGTAGTTTTTATACAAAGTGTCTTCCACATTAGAATTTATTTTCAACCATCAACATGGAAAAATACCATCCAACTTTTAAACAGTTTTTCTTTTTTGCAGTACAAAATGTATAAATGGCCAGGATTTAGCATGCAAATAGTTAAAAAATCATGTAGCAGAAATATGAATACTATTAAGAGTAGTGAACAGATGCACAGGGGGCCTACAACTGGTGTTCAAAAGCCTAGTCAGTTCTATCTTAGTTTCATGAGGTTTTAATAATCGCTTCTGGTGAATCTTTTCCTATTCTAAGTCAGTTTTATACAAAAGCACACAGAAATGCAACTGATGATAGAAGAAATTGTGAGAATAAGCACAAAGCATCCAGAATGCCATCTGTCCGGCACACATGGATGCTGACTGAGTTTACACACTCTGTAATGCCTGATGGCAGCTTCCAAAACCGAGCCAAACATGTCTGACTTTGCCCCCGACCCAATGAATTTAGTCAATTAAACCCCCACCGCCCAGACAAGAATGCATGTCAAAACCTCACTTTCCTTCACATTAGTGCTCTCAGAAGGCTTAGCTGTGATTTCACGGCCGCTACGCATGCCACACAAACAAAGTCTGGATTCAGAAGCACGATAGTCTGGGGTGTGTGCCTCTCGGGGTGACTCAAACATCCAGACAAACCCACAAGGTGTGTAGATCCCATCATCAAATCTCTCGGAAGCCCACTGTCTGTGTTCCCAGTGGAGACCTAAAGACCAGGCTTGCAGTTGGACTGCGCAATCTTCTTGCTATTGAAATAGGTTTCATCGTTGCTGGCCCACCATTCCCAACAAGCTTGAAAAGTTGAGCAGACATGCAGCTGGCACCCATAAATATGCACGCGCTGTCCACAGCTAATCTGAATTTGGATGATATTTATTGCTTTACCTGTCTGAATCCAGGTAGGTGAAAGCAACTGTCTCATTGCCATGTAGTGAACAACGCTCTATAGAACAACGCTCTACTGATCTCAGTATAAATACTGAGTATATATATCTATGATTCAATGTATGAAATCTGTACACATAAAACAATATCAAACAAGATTAGTGCTTGACAAATATAGGTCAATACTAGAAATTAACTGTTTTAGATACATGACATCTAAAGGTGAAAACACATTTCTAGGCTAAGAAAAGGCCTCTCAAATGTCAGGAGAAAAAACGTGATTGTACAAAGACTGAAGTAAAGTTTGTGGCTTCTCCTCCTCCACCCGACCCAACTCCAGTGGCAGCTGGTGTTGGTATTCTAACTGGAACCAGAGGCGTCGGCGCTGGGAGGCTGGACGTTGTCGGCCAGGTTGTGCGCGTGTTCCAAGAACAGGTCCTTCAGCACACTGAGCTCCTTGCTGAGCAGCCTGATCTTGGCCTCCAGGCGCTGGTTCTCCTCCTTCAGCTCGTTGACCCGCTGCTGGGTGTCCTGGGCCTTCTGCTTGCTGCGCATGCGGCTCTTCTTCACCGCCAGGTTGTTGCGCTCGCGCCGCGTCCGGTACTCCTGGCTCTCCTTGTCCGACGACTTCTTCATCTCGCTGGGTGGTGTGGACTCGCCTCCTCCGCGGGAGCCGATGGGCACAAGCTGGGGCACTTGCTGAAGTCCACTGCTGTGCGCCTGGGTCTGGATAACACTCACACTGTTCTGGTCTGTGGTTGGTTTCTGCGACGACTCCTTGCTCATTTGGAAAAGGTGCTTACCACTTTTCACCAATGTCTTACGCTCCCTCGTAGCTCAGACAGGATGAAGACTGGGGCAGAATACCGCTTCACTGTCCCATTACACCACAGTCTTCCAAAATAAAAGAACCTACAGCCTCCTGAAAAAATGTAAAAATAACAAATACTGTTAAGTTTTGTTGTTGGTTTTTATCACCCCTCCCCAAAAGGAAAATGAAGCAAGTGCCGGTTTACATGTGGCCTTTCCTGTGAGCCCTCAAACGCTTACCAGCTGCAAACACCTGCCCTGATCTCCCCCCTGGTGCTGCCAT
>JAOYSI010010033.1:0-10574 GCA_025775065.1 Hiodon alosoides
TATACTTCATTTCACAATTATTCCCTTATCGCTTGTCTTGGTTTAAACATTTTCACAATAGCTTGTGTGCAGTTGGCAAATGTTATCGTGACCCAAAAACTATTTCTGAAGGGGCAACTCTTTCTCCACTAGGCTTGATGTTATATTGGTTGATCAATGCAACACTTGCCCGTACCGATTTCTCAGTTCAGAGCTCTGGAGAAGAAATTTACCAAAGACTGCAACACGATGTCCTTTCAGTCAGGTACCGTTGAATGTTGAAATGTCCGCATCTCCGTGGCTTTTACAGTAGTGGTTATAAACGGTGTAACACTCTAGATGCTCCCTTCATAATGTCATTTTTCCTTTAAAGACATAATGGAACCCAGGAAAAATATCCAAAAGTAAATGTAGCTTTTATAATCGACTTGTGGGGACAATCCATTTGCTGTGTCTGACCCATGTGATTTCTTATCATATATATTTATGGACCCCCTTTTTAAGAACGTTACATTAAAAAAACTGGGACGCACAGGGCTCTATATAATAACCTTAATAATAATCACAAAAGTGATTTGTTCTGAAAATTTAAGCAGAGCGTGCTTTTATATTCTAAACGACTGCATGCCTTTAACACATGATAATATTAGAGTATTTTTCAGTGAACAACCAGGGTGCCCATCAAAAATCGTAAAAAATTCTCTCCCCTAAAACCAGTCTCTCTATCAGCTGTTCCACAAACTCAGAGCTATGTCTGAATCTAAATCATGATCGAGCAATGCAAATGGACTCTGATAAACAGAAATTGGCTATAAATGTGTCTATTTTTTGGAGGTATAATTAATCATCGTGTCTGCAGACACACTCAACACTAAGCAATTTGATTCACCACGTGTGACTGACGTTAGGAATAAAATATTGTTTTGTGACATTTATTTTGTAACCGGAACTTGAAGGTATGATCTTGAGAGGAGGCTTGGGAAAGGAGGGCAGACTGAATACGTTAAAGACAAATAATAAGACAAAGACTCTGGAACAGATAGCACTAGGACAGCAGACGTATCCCTTAGCAGGGAACCGACTGCAGATACCTAATAAACAAACAAAATGAAGGAAATTGTATTTAATAGCTTTTTCTATTTTTTGTAGGCATCTTATTTCAACTCATAAAAAGAAAAATCTATTAAATGCAGTTATATAAAGTGTGATTGGAGGGTTGCCTTAGTTTTGATTTAGTATCCGCCTTAGAGTTTAGACAGCGTGGGTTTTTAAAGCTTGAAAATGGATATGAAAATATGAAAGGGCTTAACCCCTCCACCCAGTGGGTGCCGGTTCATTGTACTGCAATTGCGGTGGTTATTGCATGTAAATGCAAACGTTGTGTAACGTTAACACGCTTACTGTTGAAAATAAAACTTATTTTCAGTTTTCCTTTTGGAATTTAGTCCCTGTAGTATAGTCTGCAGTTGTCGTTATGCAGGTAATATATATGATACAGCATCAATACAACTCTTTATAGGTTGGTTTGAGCCGGAGTGATGTTTTCTTTTTTTTTAAATTATTATTAATAGAATAAATGTTTTCCTATTCTTAAGGCTGAAGGAGACATTGTCATAAACACATTTGGAACCTCCAAACTAGGCCAGCTTTCTTATAGCGTGTGCTTGTCTTCCCAATACATAAACCTGCCCGACGCTGTCCTGCCCTGTAGGATCATTCCCCCTGGACTGCAGCAACAAGCTTTGCTTGAATGATTTTCAACATGCTTTTTCAGTAATAACTTTTAAAAAGCCGTTAGCTTTTCTGAGGTATTTGCAATACAAAGAAGCCGTATTCTGATAGTACCACCAGTGGTACTTAGTTGTTGGATAGCGAGTTGTCAGAAGGGTCAGTGAGTCAGGAACGTTGAGTAAGTGAAGTGTTTGTCTGTGGGGGAGGTGAGTTGTACATATGAGGACTGGTCCTCAGTTTAACTGTGGAATTCTAAGCAGATCAAACGGTTAGGTTGTGACGGGAACCTTGCTGGGACGAGAGATGGCCGCGAGCTTTTAATACACTGAATATCAATTGAAAAAAAGGCATTTCTACAATTTTCCGTTTTATATTCAGGTAATCGAACTGCTGCACCTGAAAATACCTGCAGGGCACATTTGGCAAGATATTTCTCCCAGCAAGGAGCAGCAGCCGTTTTTAGAACATAAATATAACCCTGATCACTAGCGCTTTTAAATTCCCCCGACTTTTCTTGTTGATGATTGTTCAAGCGGCTGAAACTGTACTTTTGGTTTACAACCTTTAATCTGTTTTTGTTGTATGTATTTTTGTGTTCTTTGCTTCCTTGTGGGGGGTGTTACACGGCCTGTTTAGACAGCAGCGGGTACTCAGTTATGACAAATCGATGGCATTGATAACCGTTGCTCTGCATCAGGGCTGGCCTCTGGCTTTTGGGCCCGTGACTGCATTGCTGCGTTTGGAAACTATTTTAACGGCTTCACTGAAGTCATTTAGTCAAAGAGAAAACTAAACGTGTGGTGCATGCGTGGTCATCATGTAAGATCACACGAGTAAGATCTTGCTTAGCTGGAGCCTGGTCTTCTCAGCTCTTCTTCAGTCTTATGATGTATGCGTTTTGGTCTCCAATGCATTAGACTCTGGGGTTTTCATTGTAAGTATCTAGTTAAGCCAAAGCACATGCGGTTATGTAATAATTATGTACTTTTATAGTTACTAGTCCTGGAACACGGCACAGACAATTTGTTTGACTCAGACGCGTGCGTTCTTGGCTCAGTATACATGGACTAGTGAATAGCCCTGGTTAACTACAACCTTTTGTTTTTATTTGTGTTATTTTAAAGCACATGGCAACAGTTGCATATGAAAGTGGGTGGAATTTGAATATTATTGAATGTAGTGAGTTTAAATTAATTAAGGGTAAATCTATTGAAGCTGCCCAATGACAAAAACACAAGTCACTTTGAAATCCTTTGGAAACAAAACGGGACTTTACATTATTGCAACCAAACTAACAGCTATTAGCTAGTTATACATAACCGATGAAAAAGCTTACATAGTTAACAGGTATCATTTTTCCTCTGTTGTTTTATGTTATTTTGTGGCGTGAGATTACGTTTGTCAAATCTCACTGGGTTAAAACTCGGGTCGGTTTTCATGCCGTTGTCTTCATGTTACACACCATACAATGACGTATGACTTGGATTCCCTGCATAATAAAATCATGCTGAAATCCGAAACATCAGGACCTATTCAAAGTCTTAGTTTGACTTTCGAGTGAATTTTTAATAGATCCTACAGTAAGTTTGCAATGATAGGATAATTTAACCGCTTTAGAAAAGGATATGCTATTGCTAACTTTAATAATCTGGGTGCCTTTGACTAAAGTTTCTTATCTTATTCTGAGCAATGTATTATTTTTCATATGTTGTGACATTAACTCTCAGTGCCTTACTATTCCTCATGAAGGTGAACAGTTGTCCTCTTTAATGTAATGTTTAAACGAACCGTTGGCTGTATTGTACAACTTTATACTAAAATTGTGTAACACTTATATTTACTACGTAAAGAAAGGAACAGGTGTAACGTGTTGTTGGAATAAAATTGACTGAACATATCTTTTGATAAAAGTATACCGGTCTGTGCTTATCTTGGGGGAGATCACGTTTGGACGTTGGTTGGTTAAAAAATGGTTTGAGTTGTTGGATGATTGAAGAATAAGTTGTAATCTCTATTTTCCTTGCTGCCTTGATCCATGACTCCAAATTTGATTGAAGACTGTCACTCGGAAACCATTTTTTCTTATTTAGCCATTTTTTACTAGGGCACTACTATTCCCGAGCCAGGAAGAAAGAAAAGCAAGAACAGTAACACATTTTACTGCCGTTACAAAATGATCCAGACTTTTGTCTGGAAAAAATCATGTTTAACCTACCAACCTACATTTCAACATGATTTTACTGTTAAATCATTCAACCGGCCTACTTTAACCAACTCCTACTTTCAGCCAACCATTAAACTGTTCAGTGACGCAACTTTACAGCATTAGTTAGGCTTTAGCTTTGTATTTTTAAGGGACAAAAATGTATTTGATACTTAACAAATAAAATAAACTATTATTATCTTATGATAAAGAGAATTAATAAAGAAGACTTGGGTTGGAATATATACGGTAGGTGCTCATATTACGATATGAAAAGCAAAGTATGACTGGGAAAGTGTTGCGACATGACAAAAGAGGATGAATGTGTGAAGGACGTTGACAAAGCAGCCATGTAGAAATAATGACATTTCTGCAGGCTTCCTACAGGCTTCGCACAAACTCTGGAAATAGAATCGAAGTTTGTTTGGATGGAGATATTATGATGCTGTCAGCCTTATGCCAATGGAATTGTAAATAAGGCTTTGTTTGCACAGATAAGACGGCTTTTCTATTTTTATATTGCTCAGCTCGCTATCTCTCAAGAACAATCAAGGGCTTGTTTGCTCATAATGGATATATATACATTATAAAGGAAGATGCATTTTGGTCGATTCCTCGTAAGAGGTGTGGTAACTTTACCAGCCTAGAAAGGGGCTGCAGAGAAATGGTGAACTCTGAAAAAGAAACCTCTCCTTAGGTCTATTAGTTTCCACCAGCAGTGTATTGAAGAACACGGAAAAACTTTAGTGAGAACTTGTTAAGTTTCAGTGTACTGACCTGTGGTCCAAGGTAATTTGTTTCATAGTCAGCACCCGGTTCTCTGAAAAACAAAGCTGAATCATGATGATCATGGCTTGATGATCAGGAGGACCCATTAGAGGCAAAAAGGAGGTTGCAGTTCTACTTTCGGTCCCAATTATGGTTGAGTTGTGTTGTGTTTCAGGTGACACGGGATGACTCAGAAATATCATGCTCTCAGTCTCAACTCTCAACTCGGCTTGCATCCGCAACCAATCAGAGAGCAGTCCTAACTACATCCCCAGGGCGAACACGGAAGGACATACACAACATGTTTCGTGCACTGTTGTACATCAACATGCGTTTCTATACGTAATTGTTATCTCACTGTTATTATATCGCCTACATCTTTCAGTCGTGCCGCACAGAAGGTTTGGTCGATATAAAGTAAAAGATGCACTGATGCACACCTTCACTGCAGTCGAGTAGAACGAAAAAGCTGTCTATTTACATTATGAACAACTGCTATCACGAAAGTGATATTTGTTTTTTTTATCTATTTGTCTGTCAAGAATTACAACGACTCGCAATTTTGCGCTGCATAGTTTATGACCTTCCCAATACCAACAGCAACCCTCGCAGTAAAGACTCACCAAGCTTTGCTGTGTTTGTGTATCATCTAATGAGGGCCATAACCAGGATCTGCAGCTAACCTGAGAACCCCACCAGTATCACAGAAGCTTGTCCAGAAGTTTAGTGACGGACAGTCACTGGCAACCATATCTTATCAATTTACACACCTGCTTGGTGAGACATGTGCGCACGTCACAGCGCTGTTGTCTTCAAACACAATTTGTGGAAAGAAAATACTATATTATAGCATTTATGTCATATAGGCAAAACAAAATGTTATTACAAACAGAAAGGGTTTAAAAACTTAATTTAAATCACTATATTTCATGTACATAGCATTTGCATAGGGCAAACATTTTACATTGTCCCTATAAAAGATTATTAAAAACGTTCAAGACAACAGCTCTATGGAGGGAATAAAAAAAAACCACTGTGGTTGTTTTACTAATTGGGTCTTCAGTTTCAAAACAAGTTCAGGTGCAAATAATCACCTGTAAGACACCTTCTGGACGATAGATCACTCATAAAAACATTTCCCAGAACAAGGTTACAAACTTTTATGACTGATACTGAATAGTTTACTGCCAAAATAAAAGTAAAACACAATCATGTTTTATATTTTCAGTTAGCAGGACTCCTGAAAAGACTAACAGACAAAATTCTCTGGTACATTTGGGGATGAAATCCTTGGAATCTCCTTCAATCAGGGACCCGGATAATTTAACTCTAACCCTAGACCGGAATACTGCACTCGAATAACTTAATTGAACGACGACGCTCAGTAGTCAGGACATACAGACATACAGAGGTAGGAAAAACCACAAATATCCGCCTCAGAGTGCCACGCAGCAAGGCAAGCTGAATTAACGGGCACAGATGTGTCACACAGAGCAACACATCTGGAAGGACAAGAGAAATGAAGCTCTTGTCAAGAAACCCTTTTGGGAACAAATCAGTTACTCACAATACAAGCAAGACAGACTACATAAAAGGGGTATCTGTAAGACAAGGCATCTTTACCTGCTGAAATCCTTCTATTGATCAGTCGATTTGCAGTTTGATTGTGGGCCAGGATCTACTACATTGGGAAATCAAGTAACTATTATTTATTTTAGAACCTATTCCTTGTGCATAATAATCATGCCCTTGGTAACGTAACAAAAACATGAGTGAACAGGAAAAATTCTGGGATTTAATCTTATTTTACAACCTAAAGACTGCTGCATTATTGTGTGTGTGTGTGTGTGTGTGTGTGTGTGTGTGTGTGTGTGTGTGTGGTGTATATAACAACTACGGCCTGTAAATATTCTTAATCTATCTAGCGTCAGTTGAGAACATCTAAATAAACCCTAAAATAGCAATGCAGCGTGACAACGTTGTGGCACCAGGTGAGCGAACTCTCACCATTTTGCGTATTTTTCCAAAGAAAGTAACCTTCACCTTCGTTTAATAGGTAACCAGAGACGTGACGAAAAATCACTGACAGAGTTTTTATTATACATTTTAAACCCACCTGTATTTGCCAATCACTACCAAACAATTCCAAGTACTGTGATATCGAATTTAGTATTCGCGTATTAGACGGGACGTAACTGAAAGTGCCAGACTTTTCTAAAAGAAGCGCATCTTTCCTGGTGAAAAGGGTTGTGCAACTGTTACGTAAAGCAGGGAGACCGAATGATCGATTCGTTTTGATTATATCGACGGTCATGTTTGAGGAGGGGGGTGTAGCATTAACTCAAATTCAATCTCATTTGTAGTCTGCACCATTTTATTGTGGGACTACCACACCGCTGCACTTTTTTTCACTTTGAGAAATGGCTTGCTGTTTTCGAAGTAAGAGAACTGAAACTTTCAAAGCCTAAGAACACCAGGTAAGCCTGATTACCATCGAATGCTGATATGTAACATGTTTCTCTGATGATTTTCTCGGCGAATTTAAGAATGGACAACATTCCTTATTTCTGCGCAGCCATATAAGGGTTCACGCTATTAAATGTAAAGGAATTGTGTGCACAGTTTATATTGCAATGAAAAGCACAATTTTAAATTACTGCATTCCTGAAATTCGTTGTCCTACTTTTCATTTTGTAGGAAACCATATATTCTAAAATTGACCATTTTGCACGTGTAATAATTTGTTTTTTGCTTAGCAGATAACCTTTGTTTAGGCTTAACTACTAATTTCGAAAACAAAAAGACAGTGACAATTCTCTGGAGCAAACCTGGGTTCCCATTCAACTATGCTATGGTTCAAGAAGGTTGGTTGATATTTGGGAGGAATGTCTCTTAAATTTTGTGTTTACAGGAAATACAGTTTGGGTAGTTAAAATAGAAGTTGCGAGTTGACCTATGAAAATAACTGGATTACGCTGAAAGTTTATTTTTTATTTTTTGCTGGTAAAAGATTAATTACAATATATTACTTGTGACTTGTGTTTCCTGTGTGTATTCTTGCATATTTATTTATTTTACATATTAGTGATAGAAGAAAAAGGTCTTCCAAGAAAAAAGGGTTGATATGGTAAAATAGCGACCTAAGTGACCAAATTTTTGGGACCTTTACACTCTAAGTGTATTTAATGCTTTCTGTGTTTTATGCATCTCATTTTAAGGAATGGAAGTTGATGATTAACCATGGTGATGAATTTGCATTCCAGCTCATAAGGGGAAAATGGGTGCTTTCTATTTAAAAGCAACTACCACCACTGAAACCATGTGGCCTGCTGTAAAGTGAACATTCCTTCGAATTTGCTTTTCGTATGACTGGCCAACACACAAAAATACACTGAAGATGTCAGAGTCCGACTACGATAGATTGGTGCAGTTTAACAAGACTCTTCACCTTTGCAAAGCAGACCCTACGTGTGATCTCACTCAGCTGAGGTATCACAACATCACCAACCTGGATGACTTGAACCTACCTGGAGACGGCTCCCCTTTGCTCCGCACTGCCATCTCCACAGTGTACTGCATTGTGTGTGCCCTGGGTTTTGTCAGCAACGTGATCGTACTGTGCCTTCTTCGCTCTGGCAGAAAAAGCACAGTTAACTCCTTAGTCTTCAATTTGGCCGTCACTGATCTTCTGTTCTCGTTGGTACAACCCTTCTGGGCAGTTGACATGGCTCTGGACTACAGCTGGCCCTTCGGGTGGTGGATGTGCAAGGTGATCTCCCTCTTGACGGCCTTGAGCGTTTATACCGGAGTTTTCTTCTTGACCGCCATGAGCGTAACACGTTACTACACGGTGGCCAACGCTCTCAAACCAGCTAAGCCCCAGGTGCAGAGGATAAGCCTGGTAAGGCTTACAACGTGCCTGATCTGGTTGGGATCCCTGCTGGCTGCAGCCCCCACGGTTGTCTTCTCTAACCTCGCCAACGTAAATGGGGACCAGCTCTGTCTCCTTCAGTTCCCAGAGGGTACCTTCTGGTTGGGTGTCCACCACCTCCTGAGGGTCGTCCTTGGCTTCCTGCTCCCATACACTCTCCTCATTCTCTTCTATCTCCTCCTCCTCTGCTTCCTCTACAACCATGACCTGAGGAGTGCCCGCCGTCGCTGCCAGACCCGAGTCTCCAGGTCGGTTGCAGTGGTAGTCCTTTCCTACTGTGTCTGCTGGTTTCCTTTCAATGTCATCACCTTCTGGGGCATCCTGATCAAGTGGCACTACCTGGAATTGACGTCCTCCTTCTATGTCGCCCACACATATTTCTTCCCCCTGGCCTCCTGCCTGGCCCACACCAACAGCTGCCTAAACCCTGTCATCTACTGCCTGGTGCGCACTGAGTTCCGCCTGGCTCTGAGAAAGGTGCTGCATAAGCCTGGCTTATCTAAATTGTGTAAGGCTAGTCTATCTGTGGCGAACTATGGCAAAGTAGAGGCATGTGAAGAAAAGTTGGCCATTCCACTGAGCAACCTTGAAAGCCACACTGTCAATTCTTATATTAAAAAGTCCCCTACCCTTAATATAATTCCCAGTCCTAGATACTCAAGCCCATTACCTGACTGAAGCATTATACACTCTGTTGCCAGTTTATTAGGCACACCCATCTAGTGCCTGATTTGAACCCCCGAAGTATCCACACCGCTTTAAAAAGGGTAAACGGAATGTGCCTGGTCATCCGGCAATGTTCAGCTACGCCATGGTGTTCAGACGTAGCTCAAGTTGGTATCACGGGGCTTAACGTGTGCCCGGAAAAATGTTTCCCTGCAACATTACACCACTGCCATCGGCCTGTACCTTTGACAAACAGACGAAATCGGTCCGTGGACTCACAATGCTTCCGTCAAATCCTGACTCTTCAATTGGCATGACTCAACTGGAACAGGGATTCGTTGGACCAAGAGATGTTTTTTCCTCATGCCCACAAGCTTCTTCTTTGTAGTTTTTAGTTGACGGGAGTGGAACCCGGTGTGATTATCCACTGCAATAACCCAACAATGAACTCCACCGTTTTTATTTTTTGCATGTTTTGACCCACCTGTTAGCTTTCACCATTCCTGTCGTTCTTCTTTGACTTCTTAACAATCTGTTTGGACTCACTGGACTGCCACTGAATGTGTTTTGTTTTTTCGCACCATTCTTGGGAAAACCTAGCTACTGTCGTGCTTGAATTGCACAGAATCACAGCAACCATTTCTGAAATGCTGGAATGACCATACCAGGCTCAAGGTCGTTTAGGTCTTTTTTTTTTTTTTTTGCCAATTCTAATTCTAATGCCTCGATGACTGTCTGCCTGCTTTATATAGCATGCCACGGCTACGTGACTCACTGACGGAACGACCCTTTTTCCATGGACTGGGTGGTGTACGTAATAAACTGGTCGCTGAGTGGATATGTGCACTTCTTTATGGACTCAGGATGTATATCCCTAACTTGTCTCGCTGTCAGATTTGCAATAGGTCAAAGGCTTAATGTATCTTTTTCAAGGGAAGATAAAGTTGAGGTCCTTTAGGTTTAGATTAAGAATTGATTAGTTGTAAGGGTTGTGGCCACCTCTGAAACTCAATCAAGACAATAAGATGTTAAGCTAATTGTTAAAACTGGTAGTTTGTCAAAAAGAAACATTACTAGAAATGTAGCTGCATATAAGTGTTACTTAAGTGAATTAAAGCTGTTTGTCTACGGGGCAAGGACCTGTTTGTTTCTATGACCTGTATATAAGTTCTCATTACTTCAGATGTTGGGCAAAGTTCTGTTGTAAAAATCTGTTTTATGATGTGTAATTACAGTGTGCTCATTTGGTATTTGTGAATGTGACTGCTGAAGTTACAATGGTAAAACATAGTACAA
>JAOYSI010010034.1:0-10574 GCA_025775065.1 Hiodon alosoides
TCTGCACTGGGGTCAGGTCTCCCCCATTTAGAACCAGAGGGAGAATTTCTTGCATCCATGTTGTTCCTGGAAGACATAACGGTCTTCAACATCATAAATTCAATTTTCTTTTTTAAAATGAATCAATTGTTAACATGTCAATCATTAAACATGTTAATTCATTGATAAAACATACAAAAATTACACAAAATTCAGACATGAATTTGCAACAATTCCTCTACAAAGACACGGGTAAAGTATGGTGGAATTACAATATACCGAAAAAGGATGCACATGCGTGTTTAATAACTTGAAACAAAGAGACCACAGAACTCACTCGTTGGTTCAAAGGCGTCACGTGATTTTAATCCACGATTCATGTTCTATCATGCGCTATAGATTGGAAATTTGAAACCAATGTTCCTGTGTATATCTGATAAGCAAGCCCGATTTTTGGATTACATTGAAACAACAAGAATGCCTTTAACTAGACACAAAATAATTCGAAATCTGCTTAAAAAAATGTATTCAAACTGTTTTTTTACAGGTACAAGTATGTTAAAGCTGTTAGTATCGAATGGTAAAATAGCATTGTGTCATGCAAGTTTCTTAACCATTAATTGCATGATTTAAATATATGCCATTATAGTAAGAAAATATTACGTAGTGATCCCAAATGTTACATGTCTTTGCTTTCCAAGCCAAAGTGTACAATTTAAAGAATACTTTGATATCTGGAATAGATACGTCACTCAAAGTTTTGAAAATTGCCTACCAGCCTTTGGGTAAGTCACAACAAAAACATCATCATTCCTAACTTCGAATTCCGATGCGAATTTCAGACTCTCTTCCGAGTGGGTCTCTTTCGGAAGCAAGAGTCCGTGGAAAATTAAGTATTTTCCTTCCTCGCTCATACTGACGCCGAGTCGATGTTATGTTAGAGAGTGAAAGCGGGAGATAAATACGCGCTCGATCGCGCTCGAAAATCCATAAGATGAAACACTAATTGCGTAATATCCAGTTGAGTATGTCAGCAAAAAGCATATATGTTCATAAGACTAACCTATGACCGTTCACGCCCTTTTAAGCCTCTGCTTATATGTTTAGTACATCGAATTTAAATATAGTTTAGATTCATTAAATAAAACATAAATTAATTAAAAAGATTCTCTACCCAGCCGCTCTTCATTGTTCTACCGGTTACACTACTGTAACTGCTTGCGTTATTTTCGAGTTACTCGAAGTGCATCACAAAATCATTATTGTTAACTGCTCCATAGGATTACATACATATATGTGTTTCTTTAAAAAAATGTTTCGGTTTTTATATGTTTTTAGTTTTCCGTAAAATAAAATACATTAACGCTTTTAATCGGAAATAAATTGTTTTAGAAAATTATAGTTTTCTATTTTCTCCTGTACGTGCTTACCAGATTTAGGGTAGGTAATAACAAAGACATCATCATTTTGCACATGAAATGTTTCCGTGTATTTGAGACTTTCTTCTGAATGTGCCACTGCTGGTAACATCAGTCCATGGTAAGTGAGGTAATTGTCACTAGTCTCCATCCTGGAATGCGTTATGGACAGCTCTTCAACAAAGTTTAGCCGAGCCGACTTATTTGTATCTGTCTGCTACGTGAATTTCCACAAAGGGGCCTTTGTGAACATGGCCTGATTAGAGAATGGATTCTATTACCAGAAACTTGAGGTACAATTTATGAATTTAGTTGGTTAGCAGGTGCAGTCTACCTCCTTAGCAGGTGCAAGTAGCTCAAGGGTATAAGAGTTTGGGTGGTACTTGAACCAGTAGCTTTTCACCTACAAGCCTGTTATTTAATCATTACACCACCACCTGCCCTTAGCAGATGTGATGATTTTATGCCTTTACAGTCTCTAATTCCTTGGTTATTATGTTCAAGTAAATGGGCCAGATTATATCTATGCAATACTTTTTATTTTTCTGCCCATTGTGATTATGTATAGTTATTCATATGTTTCTTTAGAATAAATTGAATTAGATGGTACTGGTCTAAATGTAGATTAGGGTAGTCTTTAGTTTTCTCAAGGCTAAAACTGCATTTATAACATACAGCTGGTGTTAAAAAAAAACTGCTTTTACCACAAGTGCCGACTAACCATCAATTCCTATCTAGATCAGGACAGCTAAGCAGTTTCCCTGCACAGAAAACAAATGGTAAACCAGCACAATATTCCCCACCCCCTTCCACAACAAATCACACCTGTATCCTGTTACACAATCAGAGTTGGCCTTTTAGAGTATGGCCTACTGGGAAACATAGTTTTTAGTCGGAAGCCATGTTCCCCTCACTACACAAAGTGCCTTTCAAACCACTCTGTCATTACTGTCTCAGTAAAACAGGTATAAACATAATTAATAAATTACTGTACTTTGCAACCAAATGTGCAGTTTCCAATATTGAATGTGAACTACTCATTCACATACAATACGAACATATGTATTCTGATAAAACTTGATACTATATTTTTTGTCCTCTGTAAAAAGAAAGCAGGTGTTCAGTTTGCAGGAAAGAAATTGCTATAAAAAAATTGTAAATCATAGCAATAGTGTGTTAATTATTTTATATCTGTTTACCTGATTTTGGATAGGTAATAACAAAGATATCCTCATTTTGCACTTGAAAAGTTTCCACGTATTTGAGACTTTCTTCAGTATGTGCCTCTACTGGTAACAGGAGTCCATGGTATGTGAGGTATTTTTCGCTTCGTTCCATATCAGATTTGATTGTAGACGACTCACGGGTGTATTGTCAAGCTGATTTATCTGTATCTTAACTAACATCCAAGCATGCAGCCAATGAAGCACTGATGTAAATGTACTTGACCCAGACAGAGAAGGGATTATACTGAGTTAACAGATGTGGCGTTGTTACACCCCTTATAGAGTTAACACCGCATTGGTTAGTTTTATGTTCACGGAGGTACAAACTTAACTTTGGCTCTGATCACTCAAATTTTTGGGTTAACGATCAGTATGCAAACAATACTTTAAAAAGTAATATTGAACCAACCTGATAATGAAGTAGTAGAAGGTGGTTAGGCATCTCAGGCTAGGCAACTGAGTACAATGTTGTGTATGTGATACCCACTCACACAAAAGTAAGAGTTGAGCCTCCTCTAGTTACCAGATTTTTTTTTCTATTTTTCTCACACCTGAACGAAGAAAAAAATAAATAAGAATAATTCTACTCCATCTGAGGCTGCCTTCACTTCTTCAATATTTCCTTTTTATTGCCTTTATTGCCTTTTATTGCTTATTTTTATTAAGCAGTTTACCCAACCGACAAAATGATAATACCGTCTCAGAATCCTCCAGTCCAGTCCCTCACTCAGCTGAACTCTGTTGTAGTACTTAATTGTAGGAATCAATTGTTGATTTGGTACTTGCTTCAGGTATGTGTTCCAACATGCACCCGAGAGGCAGAACAAACTTGTGTCCAGCCGTTTCACAGTCACACATCCAACCTCCACCACTGTTCCTTGAACTTGTACGTTCTCTGTTTGGACTTCAGTGCATGTTCTTTTTTCAGTGGCTTATGTAAGTAGCAAGTTTTTTTGTTTTTTTGTTTTTTTTTACTTTAAACTCACTCACACAAGGACTAAAACAGGTATAAACACAATGAATTCAATTACTGTACATTGCAATCACAGATTTCTACTGTATTTACTCCTTCAGATTACATATATATTCTTCAGGTTAGATATGTATTTTGATAAAACATCTAAAGGTTTAATACTATATTATTAGTTCTCTGTAAAAGAAAAAGAGTTACTCAGTTTGCAGGAAAGATTTTGTTAGATGTTAAAATGAATAGTATATTGTAAATAATAGTTTCTATTCATCATGGCAAGAGTGCATTAATTATTTTGAATCTGTTTACCTGATTTTGGATAGGTAATAACAAAGATATCCTCATTTTGCACTTGAAAAGTTTCCGTGTATTTGAGACTTTCTTCAGTATGTACCTCTACTGGTAACAGGAGTCCATGGTATGTGAGGTATTTTTCGCTTCGTTCCATATCAGATTTGATTGTCCACGACTCACTGGTGTATTGTCAAGCTGATTTATCTGTATCTTAACTAACATCCAAGCATGCAACCACGAGGCACTGATGTAAATATACCTGACCCAGACAGAGAAGGGGTTGTATTGTGGGGATGGTGTTATGCCCATTACAGAGTTTACTTCACATTGGTTATTTTCACATTCACCTGACCTGCTTATTTTAACGGCCCACCTCTAGTTTTGTTGTTGCTTCAGAATATTAGCTGAATAAAATCCTACTTAATTACTATAATATGTACGGTGCCACATAAATATTGCTATATCCAGCAAATGTGCCTTTAATAGGTTAATGTCGCCTGCTCCTGGCAATTACAAATCAGGGCAGGTATTAAAAAGGAGTGCTGTTTGTCTCCTCCGGGTGATGAGTGGAAAACTTGCGTAGGGATGATGTAGTCAGGTTGCCTTATGTTACAAGGGCTAGTACAGTGATTTTGACACACAAAAAAAGTAACTTCCAGTGTCAGGGTCTGTGAATTAAAGGGTAAATGTTTCCATGGGAGAGAGGAACAATTGATAAAATTCCAAAACATACTGAAAGGCAAGGTTGTCATGAATGGTTCTGGTAGTGTTATGGTTGTAAAAATTCAGTGAACACATGACAACAAATTGAAATGAAGGGGAGCTTAATTCCAATGACGGATAGAATGCATGATATCTTCAAATTGCTAAATCTTACAGAGAGATTATATACAGTGCCTTGCAAAAGTATTTAGCCCCCAGACCAATCTTCTCATATTACTAAATTGCAAATGGTACATTTAAATTTTTGTTCTGTCTGATATTTTATTTTAAAACACTGAAACTCAAAATTATTGTAAGGTGACATTGGTTTTATGTCGGGAAATATTATTTGACAAAAAAATATATAAATATGGAAGGATTGGTTACGGTTCTGAATACTTTAGCAAGGCACTGAATTATCCTTCCTCCTCCTTTAACACATTAACTTTTTTTTAAACAAAAGATTCCAACAACTCAGCCAATGTATTCATTGTGACTCTCTGGGGGGGTTATATAAAACACATGTGCTTAAATCATATTCAAGTGTATAGAGTTCAAACCCAAACATTTTTTCACACAACTTTCACACAGAGGAGACATTAAAAGAGCTGTAGACTTTTAACCTAGGCCTCAGCTCTTTCTCTGGCTGAAAGACCCAAACACATGTCGGCAATAGTCTGTTTGCTGAGACAAACGCTGTTGAGTTTGTCCGGTTTCACCCATTGGATGTGACTGAATTGCAAAACTATTCAAGCCCTCTTGCAGCTTCTTACCTTTCCACCAAGACTGCGATGTCTCTCGGCTTCAGCAGAGGACAACCAAGCGGAGTCTCAGGGGTGCTTCCACCTGACTGAAAAGTCAGTGGACATCATCTGCATTTTGATAAGTGGCTCAAAGACAGCTTGCTTACTGTGGCCGAATCCGAGCAGTTCTGAGTACGACAGCAAGGAATGACTCAATAAGGTTCTGTTCTCAGAGTTCTCTTGTTACCCACAAGACTAGTAAATGTTCCAGCATTGTATATAATCTTTCAGGAATGTTATTTCAGACCCAATCAGCTGCACAAATGCAAAGCATCCAAATTGGCAGAGGGGCAGCCCCCCGCCCACTGCAGCATTAAATTACATTTATGATGATTAAATCTGAACCCCACCCCTCACCATAATTATGAAGGGAAGTTTATTCAAGGATGGCAAAACAGGATTTCCTTTGTTTCAATTCAAAACCTATGGGCTTTGGTCGAGTTTGTATTTGAAACAGACTATAAAATGCAGTTGTGGCCAGACACAATATATTAGGAAACAGTTTGCATTTAAAACTCATTTAAAATACAAATGAATGGGGTGAACTCTCATTGGACATGATATTTCATGAGAGCATTAATAGTCTTACAGTATTCCATCGAAAACAATCTTGCGCCATACATTTAAAGTCCAGCACCATATCTGCCTATTCCTCTGAGAAAATAAACAAATAAATATACATCCAAACAGAAATTGGTAAGAAAGACCCACTTTTAGACAGTTTTTGGCCTATGGCTCAAGCATAATAATTAATGGTGATTTGTCACGATCAAGGTTTTTGTTGCGCAGAAGAGTGATTAAGAGAAAACAAGGATGGCATTGGTGTGATGGTTTCATTCAGTAACTGTCACAATGAGGGTCTATTCTATTACAGAAGGGTTTAAAAAAAACTTATTTTAAACACTAATGTACAGTTCTACTAGGATAGGCACAACTGATCTAGCAATAACACCCCAGGCTATAGCAGACATAGTCAGTTGAATATTTACTGTTGTAAAAAGCATTATATTTTACATCACACATTTATTCAACATCATTACATTTTACTCAACTTTGTTTTTCAGTAAAGACGATTTGTGCATGTTTTCATGGAAACGCCCTTTCACCAATCTGCCTTTCGCCTTCATCCATGTTGATATGGAAATTATTATTATTGATTTTCTGTCTCTTTCTTAATATACATTAATGCAATAGTATACTGCTAGATTATTTCTAACTCTGCTGAAGAAGTTCGACGCCTAGCAGTTTTACCATGAGCGAGCAATGGGAGTCTCAAGATAAGGTGTTCCCTTTGAACTGTTTAGCTTTCTTTCGACTCCCACCTGTCTGATGGTTTGAGCCCTATCTGGAAAGGAGGTTGAGCTGACCTCTCTCCTCCAGGAGAGAGGGGGGCTGTGGAAGGTTAATGCAAAGAATGTTCTGTACTTTTGCTTTGTATGATGACCTGTTCTGTATGTGTATAACAATTGCTCTCTCGCTTGTGAGGAGGAGAGACCCTGTCGGCCGACATTAAAATCTGATTCTGTACGAAACATTGTGTTGAACTGTCTTTGGCAGACTTCGTCTCAAGACTGTTGTCGGATTGTCTTTAATAGCCTTTGTCTCACCGAATTAGGAGATTCGCCTTAGAATTTCCACAACAATGTACACTTTGTTTGATCTGCGTACTTCAATTTATATTAATTGTTGCATTGTAAGGTGATGAGATTAATCAATCACACAAGACGCAAATCCTGAATAAGCCGACTAGTGACTTATCTTCTGTGATCCCTCAACCCATATGCCCCCATCTGAGCCATATTTTCTATGGAGGGCTCCTCTCATCCAGATATAGGTTTTTGTCTGCCATTCAGCCATTAGTTCTATGGATCTCACACACTGGAATTGGTGGCAGCCAGCACCACACACTTCTCTTATGAACAATGCCTTTGCTTCACAAAGCTCCTGAAAAAACAGTAAATGCCCAGTATTCGCTAGGAATGACTGCACAGACTTTGCAGCTGTGAAGCAGCTTAGCATAGTGGTCCGGTATTTTAGCATCTCCACGCATAGAATTGTCTCAAACCTTATGGGATTAGAGAACCTGGAAGAAAAAACAGCAGAGGCAGCCATGAAAAATGTTCTCACTAGTATTGGGCTTGACTTCAGGAAGTACACAGGATTAAGGACTGCAGGATGTAATCTAATAGTGGGGAGGAAGAATTCAGTATACACAAATTAATAGAATAGAATATGAAAGATGGTGATGGGTTTAATTTGTTAACAATTACAAAGAGTCTATTCTATTTCAGTTTTTTTAAACAGCAATGACTCAACCTTGTCTTCACAAAATGGCTGATGTACATTTATACAAGGAAGGGCGCAACATGTAGCTAAGGTTTTGTCGACAACACACCACTGGCTATAGCAGGTGAATCATATTCAGTCGATGTATGACATAAACAGCATTACATTTGACCTCTCACTATTTTACTTTGCTGTTTAGTTACTCAGTAAACGGTAACCTGGTGTTGACTTAGCACTAGGGTTGTCAAAAACACGGATACTATACTAAATTTCAAAAACAGATCCGTGTTTTTGACAACCCTAGTGCTAAGTCAACACCGGGTTACCGTTTATTAAGTAAATATTAAGTTAGAAGGCACACAAGCTTAGTAGCCCACACAAGAGAACAGCAGGAGTGCTGTGTGAAAGTATTTCGCTTCTGAAGCGAATGAGCTGGGCAAAGCAAAATATCCATCCAAACCCATATGCAAACGGTGCTATAAGAACAGTACAAACAAAAGGAGGCGTTCTGCCTACTAGGAATTAACGGACAGAAGGGTGAGAGTGACGGAGCCGCACGATGTTCACAGGACAGGAAGAAGTGTCCATAGATGTCTTCCAGCCAGATTCAACCTTGCGACCTCTGACCCTTTACCCACAAACTTAAACGAACCGCACCACCCTAGATGGGAGTCACACTTGGGTCACGACTCCACACCTACAAGAAAAAACGAAAAGCTCGTTGAGTTACAAAATCAACCACGTCACTGTCCTTGGTTAGCTCGGTCACGACGAGCCCCCGCCACACTTTCACAAGTCCTATGTTGCAGCCCCTTCATGGCTTTGTGTCAAGAGCAAACCCTGCCAATACGCTAATCCACTTGGCCACAACCTGTGGTGGTCACGCTCCCAGAGCAACTACACTGCTTACCTGGGGGTACCGAGCATCGACTTTACTGCGAGCAAGGGGTTCTTAAATGCGTTCCTAACTATACTGAACGAATTAGGATTGAGCCAATGCCAATTTACATTTTGAATCTAACCATTTCCATATCAGTCTCAAAACACAAACCGAAAAAGTTGCCCCACTTGTTCATTAAACTATGTAGGTCTATGACACGTGAGAAAAAAACGTCCGAAGACATTTAAAGTTTATCCGTTTTTCCTCATTTTGACAGACCACAGCAAATATCGGACCAGCAATTGGAAAACCTGGTTGTCATTGGTAGAATTCTTATGAAGAATTGTGATGCAGTAGAAATGCAAACGGCTCGTCAGGTCTGGGCTCAGGATATTGAGGAAGTGGAGGCTATAGTACAGCCTAAAGTTACATGTGTAAATTTCCTGTGATGCAATGCAAGCTAACAGACTGTCTTTGAAATGTGTGCAATAAATCCCCCCCCCCACACCACACACTCTAAATAATTAAAGCCAGGAGAATGATAAGGTCCAGCTCACAGGACATTCATTTTTAATAAAAAGGTTCCACCTTATCAGTCAGATCTTCCTTGAATAGCACTGCTATTTTATCCTGATAACCAGGTGCACAACAATAGCAGGATTAAACTACATCTACAATAAGACTGCACATATGGCTGGAAGTGAATTTCAGAAAGGTAATACCGTATATATTTTACAGGAATGCAATGACTGTGGGCTTTAAGTAATACTTTACTTGAATTTAAAGGGCTAAAATAAGATAGAACATAAGCCGCTATATCACAACCGCATTATTTTTGCACCTGTGATCCAAACAGAATCTCTCTGTACATCTTCAAAATCCACATTCAAAAAAAAAAAAAAAAAAATTTAACAGATCACTAAGTACGTATATTTATTAAAAAAAACACAAAAAACACAAAAAAAAAAAAAAAATTCACACAGCTACAATATTCATGACCAAGGATTGGTCAACGGGTCAGGCTTCACACTCAATCGCTGATCGACCCCAGTACCCCAGACCCGTCTTTCAGTTGCTGTGCACAAGAGTGATGAAGAGGAAGAGGGAGCAGAGCGAGATGGCTCCAGTCAGCACAGCCTTCACGAGGAGCGCCGTCCAACTGCCCAGCACAAACACATGGACAAACAATCTGGAAGGGAGAGACAAACGAGAATGCAGATTTACAAAAGCAACTAAGTAATAGGGGGAAGTCCAATTACCCTAATTATATATGCAGCTCTTCAGTATGTGGAGTGGCCAGCAACAGCTTACAAAAATCAGCCATTTCCATCTGCGTTCAAGTCTGCTTTGAGCAGAAGCTTGACTAAGCAGTTAATTTAACGCATCTGTGATTCATTCTGATAAACGTTTACAACAAAGATGATTGCAGTGTTGTAAAACTGGTGTGGTAAACAGAAAGGGTGACAACATTGTACAAATAACAACGTATCAAACAAGTAATTAAAGAGATTACTTAAAGATCATTTTAAACTAGAGCTCCATAACATATTCATGGAATAAGTGGGCACGGTCTTAACAAATTACCTGTGTAACGAGAACATTTCACTCTTATGCGTTAGGTACGTAGTGGAAAAACTTCAGCAGATATTTTGCTAAATTCTTATTAGTACAGTAACAATTATTTATTATTATTTAGTAACAAAGCTAAAAAAGGGACCGTGCAACACATCAGAGATTGCATCAGATTTTGCAGTGACCCAGATTTAGGTCCGCAGCTCATTTTCAACATGTAGTCCCTTGGCAGGTAAACAAGTAGACACAGTAATGAATAAATAAGGATAACGTATTTGAAAGGAAGATATTAACCTCTTGGTGACATTCAAGTAAAGGCAGGAATTGTTGAACCGCTTATACATCGGGTGAAATAAGTATTGAACAAGTCACCATTTTTCTCAGTAAATATATTTCCAAAGCTGCTATTGACATGAAATTTTCACCAGATGTTGGTAACAACCC
>JAOYSI010010035.1:0-41483 GCA_025775065.1 Hiodon alosoides
TATATATATATATATATATATATATATAGTCTCAACAAAACTGGCTGTGTGTCCTTCATGATTACAGGCTACTGGCTGCAAAATAAATGGATATGTATGGAAAGCTGTAATTACCATCTTATTTTGTGATATTTTAAGGCATGTCGATAAAGAAGAACTAAGGTGGCCTGGTTCTTGAGTATGAGTCATTTTTCGTGTTGTCACTGTGTTAATGCTGGTTAACCCTATTTTGGAGGTACGCAGCATTGCGCACTACTGGACTGAACGCTGCCGTCGTTAGCACACGGCCTTTCTTCAGCTGGAAACGTAAAGTTGAACAACAGCGCAGTTAATAAATGTGTCTTGTTTACAATGTTATCTCAGTATCCTTTTGTTCAGTGGGCTTCAACTCTTCTGACTCACTTGGGTGAAACCCCCTTGTTCTGTCCTTGTTCATTTCAGCAGGTGACCCTAAAGACTTATGGGTTTTGGGTAATTATGGGACTTTTATTTTGTGGATTGGACAATGACCAGGTTTTTTTTATCCGGTCCCTTATCCAGGGAAGTATGTGCATCTTACACTTAAGTATTTGCCGCTGTCGGGGGTTTTTTAAATTTTTTGAATTACAACAAATTTGTTTTTCATTCCAACTGAAAGAAACTTCAAGATCCAGTTAGACACTTTATGTAAACCTAATGCGTAGTTATTTACTGCTTTTCCAGTCAATATTTACGTCTCAGGAAAGTTTCATATCCTGTGGGGACTAGTTTATAACATTTGCATTTCTGGGTACACACTGGGTGGGTGTCTGCCGGAGCAACTCTGGACAAGATCGTTGGCATCATTAGAGAGTGTGCGCTGATTCGGCTGCCCTATGTCAGTGGAAGTCTGCAAACTGGTTGAGTGGTTTTCATTGCTACAGTTCCAGCTACCTTTAACTAGCCCAGACATGACGATGAAGTATTCCCTTCCAGTCCCGTCCCTAATTAATACGCGGGACGATGCAGTAATGGGAAGAACTTCAGACGCACCGCAGTATTTTTTATTTTCCTTTAAACATGTTCTGTAGTTGCGCTGAAATCACAGAGGGAAATGGGCTAATATTCTGAGTCTCATCTTTTAGCTATGGTCCGACCTGTGATGGAGCACAAAAATTCCACCTTTTGAAAAAGTGTTGAACAAGACATCCTGTCTTCTCAGCTTGGCTTGTTGACAAAGGTTTTTTTCATACTGACCATGTACCAGCTGTATCAAAGCTTCATTTAACTCCCCTCCTACTGATTTATTTAGTAACCATTCATGTCTCAAACTTAATAAGAGTTTTATTTTAGGTAAAAAACAATTTTCTTGCTGGCTTGCAGTGGGGGGAAAACACTGACTTCTTTGGTTTCTATGGAAAAATATATTGAAACATATACAATATAGCCCACTGTGCCTGGAGTAAGGAAAACGGTCTTGCAATTATTTTTTTTAAACACTGGGAACAGCAGTGTGTTCCTCTTTGAATAAAGATGTAGTAATAGCAAGCTCAAGGCTGACCTGCCTGGGTTCCATTTCTGTGGAGTAGTGGTCTTCAGACTGCATTACAACAGTTACATTTTCAAATAATCATGATATACACCATATGGACAAAAGTATTGGTACACCTACACATTATACCTACAGGAGTTTATATGACATCCTATTCTAAATCCATAGGCATTGATATCAAGTTGGTCCCCCCTTTGCAGCTATAACAGCTTCCACTCTTCTTTGGAGTGTGTCTGATGGAATTTATTTGCCCATTCTTCTAAAAGAGCATTTGTGAGGTCAGACACTGATGCTGGACGAGAGGGCCTGGCTTGCTAGTTCATCCCAAAGGTGTTCGATAGGGTTGAGTTCAGGGCTCTTTGCGGGCCAGTCAAGTTCTTCCACACCAAACTCATCCAACCATGACTTTACGGACCTTGCTTTGTGCACTGGGGCACAGTCATGCTGGAACAGAAAAGGGCCTTCCCCAAACTGTTTCCACAAAGTTGGAAGCATAGAATTTTCCAAAATGTATTGGTAAGCTGAGACATTAACATTTCCCTTCAGTGGAACTAAGGGGTCTAGGCCAACCCCAGAAAAAAAACCCCATACCATTATCCCTCCTCCACCAAACTTAACAGTTGGCACCATGCAGTCAGGCAGGAAACGTTCTCCTGGAACTTGTCTGGCTCACACAGAGTCCTGACCTCAACCCTATCGAACACCTTTGGGATGAACTAGAACGGAGATTGCGAGCCAGGCCCTCTCATCCAACATCTGTGTCTGACCTCACAAATGCTACTCTGGAAGAATGGCCAAAAATTCCAACAGACACACTCCAAAATCTTGCAGAAAACAAGTGGAAGAAGAGTGGAAGCTGTTATAGCTGCAAAGGGGGGACCAACTCAATATCAATGTCTATGGATTTAGAATGTCATAAAAGCTCCTGTAGGTTTAATGTTTAGGTGTCCCAATACTTTTGTCCATATAGTGTATGTAAATGTAAATTGTTAGGCATTATTTAGTGAACTACTCCATTGGACCCTAACCATTTGTGCCTGGGTCCTATAAGGGGTGACAACAGCAGCTGACCTCACAACCACCCAATGGATCATACAACATCTCACACATACAGTAGATGCACAAACGCATTCACGCATGGAGACATGAAGGTCAGGCATGTGCAAACAAACATATCAAAAACTCATTTCAAACAATAGCAACTGCTTTAGCAGTGGCAGAGCAAAATGTAGATGCGCTGTGAGGATTTCCATTAATCAGAAAATCGAATAATCAATCTGTCTCCTTCAGGGGTTGTCCAGGTTGTGGAAATATATTGTTATCGGAGCTGCTTACTTCCCCTTTGGAAAGCTACAGCTACATTAATAATGGATATTCCGGCTGCCAGACTTCCCTCCCTCTGTAGTCTTCCTCTACAGCTGGTCAGGGAAGAGACACATTGTGTATGTTTCTACACTTATTTTCTTCACTTCGTTTCTTCAGCCACTAAATAGCATGTTTTTTTTTTTTTTTTGTTCCATTTTGGCCTCATTTTCGAACAAGCACGTGTAGCCCAAACGTGAAGCAATTAGAACAAAGGAATAGCCAGTAGCAAGGAAAAAAAGACCTTGTAATGTATGAGTCACTTGGAATATGCTCTGCATCACATTCACACAAAAAAACTGATTATCAAACAGAAGAGAATATTATTTTGGTTGCTGCTTTTGGACAGTGAGAACTAAAGTTTAGTTCAGCTCAGAACTGAGGCCAGTGAGAGAAGCGTTGAGTTAGACAAATCGGAAGTAATTTTAACCCTGACATTATCCTTACTGTTTCTCATTACTTTTTTTCCCACCATTAGTTTAAATAATACTTGGCAGTATTTTGACATCATTTTGTTTGCTGTTGGATTCAGTATTTCAAAGGAATTTTTGGACCTTACATACAATTTTTAAAATTAAAGCTAAATTAAAAAAATTAAATTAAAGCTAAATTAAAGCTGATTGTTTAAAGGCCAACGTATTATTCAGGGTGTGTGGTGCCAGGATTTGTGCACAATTGGCAATTACAGGTTGTAAATTAAATGTTGATTCCAAATTTTTTAAAAATCCCCTAGCAAGTTAAAATGATTGACTTAAGAGCACAGATACAACACAGTGAGTACAACCAATTCAATGTTATGCAGTTGTGTTGTACCCAATTCAAACCCCAGGGCCCGTCTGAAATCTCACAATAGTGAAACGTGTGGCCAGTTATGAATGTCCCCTCTGCACTTTCACAATAGTGAAACGTGTGTCCAGTTATGAATGTCCCCTCTGAACTTTCACAATAGTGAAAAGTGTGGCCAGTTATGTATGGTCCATCTGAACTCTCACAATAGTGAAATGTAGTGGCCAGTTATGAATAGTCCATCTTAAGTCCAGAATGCTTTGTGGTTTCTATCAGGTGTTTTAGGTTAACACGGTAACGGTATGTATTTCATCCAGTTGTTTAAAAAAAGTTGGTTTACTGTAATTTAATGTACATCTATGGAGATATTAAATCCATTTTAACAATAACAACAAGATAAGCAGAAATTGTTCTGTTTGTACTTGTTTGACAAAGGGGAAGGTGAATAAGAACTTTTGTTTGTGTCTAATACATTCTTTATATACAGTAGATTTATAGTTTTATCTGCTACATTTGACTGCTCTGCTTCCTTCAGTAACTGTGAGGTCCCACCACCAGACGCATGCCTCATCCTGATCCACTTTCAGTTGCACTGGTGGTATAAATTCCAAGAAAACCTGTTTTTACCTTACGGGTGCCAGATTCCATTATGGAGGAGGCCTCCCTTCCATTTTGGTGTGGTCATTTCAGCTGCACTCATGCCGAGAATCCTCACTGCAGCTATACTGTGTTTGGTGCGGTGGCACATTCCTAGGGGCTGATGCCATTTTGGGAAACCACTCAGTTGATTAAAAAGTAATGCTGTGGAACTTTGGCTGGCTCCCCCCCCCCCCCCTTTCTCTGTAATGAAAGGTACGCGTCGGGAGGCAAATGGTCAGTCTGGCTGTTTGGCTGAGCACAGCACTTAAGAGTTGACAGATCTGGATCGCTTTCTTTTCCTTACTGCCAGCTCTGCCTTGTTGCACGGGAATGTGGACATGCTCTCGGAATGACAGAGAAGGAGAAAGGGAAGTAACAGAAAAAGAGGGAACCCCTTTGCCCCTGTAAATCTCTTTGTCCTTGTACAACTTTGAGTAGAGAGCATAACACAATGAATGTGTGCGATTCTAATCATGTAGCAGCCTGTCTTTGACATTACCCTGCTTCTGGCGGGGTATTCAGCGGTTTTTTTCCCATGATTTACTGTTATAAGAGTTTAATGAATTAATTTTGTGCGCACAATTCCAAATCAGCCATTAAGGGATGCAACGCTGCTTTGAATTCTACGTAAATTGTTTTATATATATATATATATATATATGTACTCTTTATTAATAGTGTAGTGATTATATTTTTTATTGCATCAAAATACCCTCTCTATTTTATTTATTTAAGAGCTCTCCTTCATTAAGCCAAATTAAGCTTGAGTTCCTAATAACCAGCTTGGCATCTAACATTTCTGCACTGAATGAATCCAGTTAATAAAACAACTTTTTAACACAGATTTAATAAAACAAAACTGTTTTGTGTAAAACATGTTTCTAGTGGTAGTGTGTTCCTTTGCAAACAGCAAAACTTTCAAGTCAACCTGAAAGTCAAACTGTCAAAGCTGCTTAACAAGTTTGTCACGTAATAGTGACATTTTTAGTCTTTTTATTAAGCTCCCTTTTGTCACTGAATTGACTTTAAAACAGGGTCAATTAATGGGTAGGGATTAATACAGTATTTCTATCTATCTAGGATATATTGTTAATAGTGATAAGTTCTGCGTTATTGCTATTTATGCTGTGAATTAAAAAAAAAAAAAGGAAACTAATTAAAGATCCTATTGCAAAGAATGACTAGTGTGCGAGCACAGTTCTTGAACCACTTCCGGCCTCTGCATTGAATGGACCTGTATCCTGCGGTGTTGAGTCGTCAAGAAGAGGAACATCTGCAGGGTCCCCAATAGTTTTCTTTAGCATTTTAGCCTGATGAGAAAGAAGCTTAAAAAGGTGAACTAAATTTAACATAAAACTGAAATTAAGATTTTTTGTGCTACAGGTCTTTATTTTGTGTCCAAAAAGTCTTAAAAACTTTGAAGACTTTCTTTAATTTAGGTTCTGTATATTTTTGTCAGTTTTGTCAGAAAAGTTTTTCCAGTGCCTGAGGATAACCCTTTACACAGATGCTGTACCTGAAAGTGGTTTATTGTCCGTTTTAACAAACATGCACGCACCTTTACAGTTGACCTCACATGCCGGGCAAATGCCTTGATGCCTTGTTTCAAAGAAGACCTTATTGAGAGAGGGCCACAGTAGGTACAAGGAATTCACAATGCCTCCTGAAAGGTCTCGTAGGTTCAGTAGCCACGGATGTGTGGTATTTGCTTTTGATTTAGGGGTGACTGATGAAGAACATACATACAGAAACACACACACACACACAAAGACACGTACTTACAGACACACACGCACACACACACAAACAGAGACACACGTTATTATTTGTCATGTTTGTCAATGATGGTATTTAAAAGAACAGTTCCTAAAGGTGCAATCAAGTGACTAAATATCTATGGGAATTTTGATATGTCTTTGCAGAGCCTTAACATCCAGGTGGAGGATGTACGAATCCGCGCGATTCTGGCATCTTACCGCAAGCGCATTCCAGTCACCGAGGGCTATGTGGAGGTGAAAGACGGGGGTCGTTGGAGGCAGCTTTGTGATGTGGATTGGACACAGATGAACAGTCGGGTTATCTGCGGCATGTTTGGTTTCCCCAGCGAGAAGGGGTACAACACCAGAGTCTACAAGTGAGTAAGGGTTTGTTGTGTGAAAGTAAAGTAAAAGAGAATACCTATGCGTGATTTAAATTTAAATATGTGCTAACGGCTCGATCTTTTTAAACAAAGTGGATATGAAAAAGATTCCTTTGACATGATACCTTGTCGTGTTGTTAGGTTAGATTTTCTTTTTGTTTTCACGAGAGGGAAAAACTTTTTAGTGATAGCAAGATTATTTTATTGAGAAGGATTTTTCTATACTCTCAAGCTATACTGTAAGGCAGACTGAATACACTTTGGTAAAGCTATACATCCTGAATTCATTGACTCTTTGATTTCCCTTAGTCTGGAAGACATTAAGTCAATAAGAAATTAACTAACTTAGAAAGGTTTAGGCTAGTTTTCAAGCATCCAGGGCTCTGACCCTTGTGTGACTTCATGCCACTGGATGTCTGGTTCGTAGCAGCTCTGCTTTTCATCAGCTAAATTATTTAGGCACAGATGGGCTTCATTGCAAAAGAAACACTTCCTGTGGTAGAACCTTAAATGCCATTAATTTATGTCTGGCCCACCCCCTAGCCCAAGCCAAGCCAAGTCCTTATATCCCTATCCAATAAATAGTTTTAAGTATTCGTAAAACCCAACCAATGGAGGGTGGAAAACATTTAAATACCAAGTAATTCATTATTTAACAATGGATGCTAGAACTTATCTGTACAACATTAATTGAACCATATATTCATTTGTGGACATAGTGAAGAAAATGTGCCTGTGTACTCAATGTGTACTTACACTGACCCAAATTTTCTTTCTTCTGGTGTAAAAATCTTTATTTTTTATAAATTATCATTAGTTCTGCTCACAAATCCTATCTCTTTTGGCTGCCAAATGAAGATTAAGCAAAAAGATCAGACATAGGTGGTGCAGTTTTAGCTGCGGGCAGAGAATCACACAAGCTGTTAACTAAAGCGCGCGTCTGTTTTCAATCCTCATGGAACATTGAACATGCAGGTTTAGCTGGCCTTCAGAGTAGGTGGGCTGCAGAGTGAAGGCCTCCACTCCTTTTCCACTGTGCCAAAGAGGATGTGCTGTTCATGCCGTCTGTCTGCCCACGGTCTGGCGTTATTACGAGCTGTAGACCGTGGAGAAATTTTGTAGAATACAGTAATATTACAGCAAGGTCATAAGGTATGTGTGTCCAGACTTTGGAGTCTGGATTAAGTTATTTTGCTGTTAAATTGGATTTTCTAAAAAATTATTTAAAAATTATTATTTATTAATTAAAATAAATTATTTTTTTTCTCTGAAATGCTTCCCTGGATTCCGAAAAGGAATAGATAAATCCAGGTATGTTTCAGATACTTTCTGTATACATCAGACAAGGGACATGCATTGTACTTCTTTTTTGTTTTTCATCAAACCTGCTAAAATCCTTTAAAACAGTTTTTCCTGAATGAAAACATATGTACCCCTGTTTGAGGGAGAATTTGGATCATTAAGGCACGCTGAACTGTACTGGATGCTGTACTAAATGCTTCAGTCTGGTAGAATCATCTGATGGCCCTGCATGCCTGCAAGACCATAATGAACCTCAGCTGAACTGAGTCTACAGTGGGCTTTTGCATAACTCTTTAACTACCATAAATCTTTTTTTTAAATGCAACTTTTGCCAGTTTTGCTGTCACTATAGACTATAAAGCAAGATTTGGGCTCAGCCCCTGCTCTTACAAAGGCTGATTTCTGTAGATGTAAAATCTGTCTTACAGAAGAGGGGGACAGTTATGGTTTATGGCTTTGCCCTCTCTCTACTTAGGATGTTTGCACGTAGGAGGAAGCACTCCTACTGGGATTACTCTGTGAACTGCACTGGGAACGAGGCCCACCTGTCCAGCTGCAAACTGGGACATGACTTGTCAGGGAAGGACAACAGAACCTGTGGCATCGGCTTGCCTGTGGTGGTGAGCTGCGCCCCTGGGCGGGCATTCGCTCCCACCCCCATGGTCGGCTTCAGGAAGGCCTTCAGGCAGGAGGTAGGCCTCGTAAAAAAGACTGGCATCTGTTTGTTCCTGCTGTCTCCTGTTTCAGGCACCGCGTCAGGTGCTACACTAACCGATGGAGGCATTTGAATTAGCCGTCAGGCTGGCTTTGAGTTCCACAGTATGGCAAGACATACACAGCAGGCATTGAACATTCTACATTATGGAGCAGAGATTCAGGAACTATAACGGGATCGAACTTTGGAAGCAATTAAGGACACTGAAGTATGGTGAGGGTGGGCAGAATGTTTAGACACAAGAGGTAAGGTGGTTATTCAAACATAACTGGAAACATGGCCGTGCTTTAAACAGTTTAGGTCATTTTATCTGCATATATCTCCCTCTTTCTCTCTCTCTCTCTTACAATATTCTATCACAGAATTATATAGTCATGATTCACAGTTGATTTTAATGACCTGGAAATGAATCCAACTCTACTTGTGTAGAGATTAACTCTTTGTCATCTAAACATTTGCATGTAAACACCTTCTCTGTTATGTAGGATTAAGATATTCTCTCTTTTTATAGTGGAATGAATACTTATCTCTAAACTGGAAGTAGGAAAATTTGATTGCCACTCCGGCAGGAACAAAGAGTTGAAACACATGGTGGTACTGCTCCACACAATGACGTCAGCCCCTAACATCTCATTAGGTCTGGAATGCTTCAAAGCTCGCTTGTCAGCATTTCCAAGAGTTAATTCTGACCTTTGTGGGTTGCATCACACAATTCCTAAGTTCTAAAGCAGGCCTGCTTTCTCAAGCTGTGTAAGTGGCAGAAATGACGGTATTCCTTGAACTGCACAGTACTTGCTGGGGCCTATTAAAAACACTGCGCAAGTATATCACCCTATCTGGCTCATTACATGAATCACCAGAAGAGCTCAAATAGAAGCCAGCAGTCCTGAGTTATGGTTTTCCTGGTACAATGTATGTGTACACATTAGCCTTCTGGGTAATGCTTCGTTCCACATAAAAAAGACAGAAGTACAAGGTTCATGTCTAGAACCTGTATCAGTTGGCCACTGCAAGGCGTTGCATAGCTGAGTAAGATGGCCGGTGAAAGCAGAATGGAAAACTCAGGTTACTCTCCCGGTCTTTTTCTCTGAAGCAACCCCTGGTGCGTCTGAAGGGCGGGGCCATTGTGGGGGAAGGTCGAGTGGAGGTGCTTAAGAACGGTGAATGGGGCACCATCTGTGATGACCACTGGAACCTCCTCTCCGCGTCCGTGGTCTGTCGCGAGCTGGGCTTCGGCAGCGCCAAGGAGTTCCTGACGGGCGGCCGGCTGGGACAAGGTAGTCCCACTCTTCCACTGTCTCATTTCTCCAGAGGGGCTGATCTGCGTTGTGTGCTGTGGATGCATAAAATCTGAATATTTGTTGGGATTTTCAGGGACCAAATTTTATTCGTAACACAAGTGTCCTGGACAGTTCTACCTAAGCACCATACACACAGATCATACCAATGTTATACACTTCACAGGCCCTTGTGAGATTTCACAAATAATTAATCAGAGAACAGTAGTCCTGTGATCTCTCACTAAACAAACAAAAATGTGAACATTGTCAGAACTGATGAATATACCCTAATATTTAATACAGCTTTCTTTAAAACCTTCTGTCTGTGGCACAGTTTATTTCAGTGCCAAGATAGGTGATAGTAAATCTCTTTATTGGCTGTGAAATGCTCTCGGTCACACTAATATCTAGAGCCTTCGATTAATTGAGCATTGAGCGGAACTTAAGAAGTTCCACATCCGGCTGTCAAGATTAAAATGTGTGGTAAACAGTGGTTCCTTCTCTGCAGGCCTGCTTTAGGCAATTTCTTTTCATGTGCATAGACTGGTTAATTCAGGAACGTATTGTTATATTTTTATTTTATATTCTAAAATCTTCTATTTGCACATTAGCTCTTAGTATTCTTTCAGAGCTGGTTAGTGGTGGCCTTGATTAGCACTTGCTTCATCAAGCGGTGCCTATCCAATGAAATGTACCTGTTTTAGTTAACACAGCTGTTGAGGAGAGGCTGTAGATCAGGGATCCCTCTGCTCCTTATGGGCCGTAGTGTCTGCAAGTTTTCAAGCCACCTCTCAGCTACCTCTGATTTACTCCTGGAAACCGCAGAGATCATTTTAAATCCAAATAATGACTCAAATTAAACAATTAAGAGGTGTAGTGGAATGAACCTGCAGACACTACAGTCAGCGAGGGCCAGGATTGATTTTTCCCTGCTGTGGATTGTACTGTTAGCTCTGTAATAACACTGTTGATGAAACAGTAGGGTATAGAAGACACAGGGTCTGATAGTAGGACTATTTTTGTATCATTATTCATCTGTTAAACATATAGTATATATGAAAAATTGCCTTGAATTCTTTGGCTATATAAGGAAAGGCCCTAACCTATTGTTTTCCTCTCAGGAATGGGCTCAGTTCACATGAACGAGGTTGAGTGCTCAGGGTTCGAGAAGTCAATCACAGAATGTCACTTCAACAAGGACTCTCTGGGTTGCAGCCACGAGGAGGATGCGGCTGTGAGGTGTAATGTCCCGGCCATGGGCTTCCAGGAGAGGGTGAGGATTCACCATTCTGACCCTTAATCTAAAAAACCGACTCTTGGGAGAGTTAAATCTTCACGGCGGGAATATAATTCTGGTTTAACTGAGCCGACTGAACAACCATTATCCCCACCCAATGAAAATGTGCAATAGCTCTTTAGCTGCGCCTTCTGCATTCACTATCAATTAGGGACCACAAACAGGTATTTTTATGCATTGTTTTAAGGCAGAAGAATGGTTCCTATTCCAAGAAGCTTACTTGTAAGGATTTAGTGATCTCTGGGTTTGGGAGTGATTCTTTTAAAAAAAACAGAGAAACCTGACAGAGAGACACTTTGTCAACGTGGGGATCTAAGGGGTGACCCTCGCTCCCTACCATGTCCCCCTATAGCTTCGCCTCAGTGGGGGCCGAAATCCCTTTGAGGGGCGTGTGGAGGTGCTGACAGGAAGAAACGGATCCCTGGTATGGGGCACAGTGTGCAGTGAGGGATGGGGCACCATGGAGGCCATGGTGGTGTGTCGACAGCTGGGCCTGGGCTTCGCCAACCACGCCTTTCAGGTACGTAACACCTGAATGTACAGGTCAAGTGTTAATGTCCAGTTAGAGGAATCCGGCGCTCCAGGCTTCTATAAAGGTCTGCAGCACCGTATATTTTTGCGTTTAAGGTGTGTTTTAAATGTGTGCGTCCAGGGGAGTTCTACACAGGCCGTATGTAAAACCATATGACAGATTTTTACACCACTTCCAATATCTACTTCTTTTATTGGCGGCGTATGCTTTACTTGCTGTTTATCCTTTTAATGTTTCTGGCATTGGCTGCCATTGCGACTTCACAGCTCTTGGTTGTTAAACAGAACCAGCTGTACATGCCAGAATCCCTTCACACAGTCTTGTTGGAACCCTGGTTTCAATGGAAAAGTGATGAAGGACTTGGATCAACTGTGTAGTATTATTTGGTTATAATTTAATATAATTTAAATTAGGTTATGATGGGGGTCACTTTAAATTCTTGTCCTTTTCTTTTCTTAAAAAAATAAAGAACTATGTAATTATATTAACAGAAATCCAACGAGGTGATGTTATTTTTCTCATTTTAAAATTCAATCTAAGCTCTGCTAATTAATCTATTTCCTTAGTTTTCAAATTGTATGGATAAATATTCTGAGTGCAGTAGTAAGTTTGGCAACAGGAATGAGATGTCCTCGGCTGGGATGATATATGGAACTGCAGGAAAACGTTTTATGTAGAGTTTAACCAATGGAAATTAAAGAATACTTGTGGTCTGGGGGTTTCCAGGGTGACGTCAAGGCTGACTGGACAGTCAACTTTTAAAGCAAACCTTAATGCTGGATATTTAAGTATTTTTAATTTGTAGTTTGTTTTTGTTTTTTGCAATTATTCTTCTGATGTTATTTAGACAGACCAAACATTACACTACATTTTGTGTTAGTATTGGCAGGACAACTTGTAAACATTACTGATACGCATAACCCTGAAACACATACTATTTAGCATTGTGTAGTTACAGTAGTTGAGCTTCCAAATCTTTTCTGGTTATTTGTCATAGTTTTATGACCTGATAAGGTAATTTTTTCTCCAAGAACCTACGTTTTATTTTAGGGAACTTTAGTGACGGAGAGAACAGCGCAAGTTATAACTCGTAGGTACAAAACCAGATGGTAGAAAAACAGCGTCTTAAAGCATTTGTCAGTTGACAGTTCTGACTTTCTCTCATAAATGCTTCTGCAGAAACATAAAGACGGATAATGGAAAACCTGATGCGGTACTCTTCCATCTCCCTGGAGGCAAACGACTTCCAGTATAGCTGACATTGTCAGCCCCTACTATTTTAGGACAATGTAGCTAGATGCCAAACTGACATTTCTTAACTTCAATCTCACATTCATATGTTGGTAGTTTTTCAATTAACAGTGATCATTTGCATTAATTGTGCTCAAACTGATATGATTTAAATCTTGGAACAGAATGTTGCAGATTGTTCTCATTTGTGTATGTTTGATGTAGAAATGTTATCTTATCATCTCACTTTAATTTAGTAATGTGCAATAGAGAAAAGAAAGCCTATGTCCACCAGGAAACCAGAACACAATTGTTTTCAAGGCTGTTCTGCCCCCTTGTGGTAGTGTTGAAAAACACACTCTTACCTCCTGCGGTGGGTGCTAGATCAGGGGTGGTCAACCCTAGACCTGGAGACCCACAGTATGGTCTGGCTTTACTTCCATCTGTATCCTAAATGCATTTAATTAAACAGTAATTGTCAATAATTAGTCAAATTAACTCCAAAACCAGGAGGGACTGATGCTTTCCAGGGTTGGCCACCCCTGGGCTAGATAGTGTAGCGCAGAGACACTTAATCCTAGTCCTAGTGGGCCGTAGTGTCTGCAGGTTTTTGAGATACTTTTCAATTAGCATCTAATTTACACTTCAAAACCGCAGGTGAGATAATTTTATGAAATTATTAAGAGGCATAGCGGAAAAAAGCAGCTGCTGCAGCCCGTGGGGACCAGGACTGGGTATCCCTGGTGTAATTGCTCAACCTAAACCTATAGAAGTGGAACATTTTTTTCCTTAATCCATTAACCATAAATATGTTGTATTACTAAAAGGAAGAACTATTCCTTCACTTTTAATTAATGTCATGGTATTTTTTGGATCAATTAATATTGATATTATTAAATTGATATTCCCTGCAGGAAACATGGTACTGGCCAGGCGAAGTCAGTGCTGACAATGTGGTGTTGAGCGGGGTGAGGTGTTCAGGCACAGAGATGTCCCTCTCCCACTGTCTGCATCATGGAGAACATCTGGACTGCCCAAAAGGAGGGGCCCGCTTTGCTGCTGGAGTCTCCTGCTCAGAGAGTAAGACCAAGCTTAACCCTTGGTCTCCACCGCTGTCTCAACAATAAGATTTACCCCCAATACAAAATGCCTCGCTGTTCTATCTCAACAATAAGATTTACCCTCGATACCAAATACCCCGCTAATCTGTCTAAAGAATAAGACTTACGCCACAATACCAAATATCCTGCTGGTCTGTCTTAACAATAAGACTTACCCCCGAAAACAAATACCCTGTTAACTTAGGATAAAATTTAGTAAGGTAAGACAAAGTGTATACAGGAAATTTGTGCCTTAGTCTTTTTGAACCTCCTATTAAGGTCGGCTAATTCTATGTTTACACACGTATTTATGCCAGCCTATGCCTGTTTGTGCTCTTTCCGTAGCGGCCCCTGATCTGGTGCTCAACCCTCAGATCGTAGAGCAGACCACTTACCTGGAGGACCGGCCCATGATCATGCTGCAGTGCGCCTATGAGGAGAACTGCCTGGCCACCACCGCCAGCATGGTCCCCGCCAACTCTTACCGCCGTTTGCTGCGCTTCTCTTCTCAGATCCACAACAACGGGCAGTCCGACTTCCGCCCCAAGGCCGGACGCCACTCCTGGGTCTGGCATGACTGTCACAGGTAAGTGTTTTGGTAATAAATGAAAATTCAGATCAATAATCTTAAAGGCACTGAATTCAAACTAATAAAACTGTAGTTGACTGTAATGACTAATTACCAACATGTTTCAAAAAGTCTTAAAATCAACAAGGTAATGTGCTATAGTGAGATTCTAAAGCAACATAGGAGATTGAACAGACTTCAATAGATGCCAGATAGCTGGTGCCTGAATTGCAGATGTATCATACACCGAAACAGCAAAAATTTTGTGCATCAAGTTACCGACTGTGAAACACAGATGCTCAACAGGATAAAAACCAAGGAACACCTATTACCAAAATTACTACCGAACTAGAATCTTCACCTCAGTGACCCAGCCTCAATAAAAACTGCACTGGTAGGGCTGCTATTTGGAAACCACATGTAACCAAGGTCAACATAGCAACGCATAACCTGGTGTAATTAACACAAAAGCTGGACTTCTGAGCAGTGGAACATAGTAATATTGTCTGATCGGATTCAAGTGTAGATTCAATGCTTTCCCTGGCTTCCCCAATCACCTGATCTCATTAAACCTTTATGAGAAATTCTGGAACGTAGAGTGCAGAGTAGATTTCCACCACTTAATCTCTCAAATAAATGTACGCTTTCCTTCTTGAAGAATTATTCGATATACCTCTAGAAATATTACTTAAAAACGTGTATGACAGTATTCCTAGACAGATTGAAGGTGTTCTGATGGCAAAGTGTCTGCATTATTTTGTTTAACCCATGTGCATATGTGAGTGTGTGTGTGTGAGTGTGTGTGTGTGTGTGTGTGTGTGTGTATAGATATAATGACCCACTAGACCCTGTCTTCCACTTCAGGCACTACCACAGCATGGAAGTATTCACTCACTATGACTTGTTCAGCCTTAATGGGACCAAAGTGGCAGAGGGACATAAGGCCAGTTTCTGTCTGGAGGATTCAGAGTGTGATGAAGGTGAGGGACCAGCTCTGGATCTATACTCCCCTGAAATGATGAGCTGGAAAGAATCGCATGCACAGAAGATCCACGGCAGCCATTTGGGTCCTTGAGTGCAGAACACCTGGTTTCTCATTTAACAGGCCCAAATGAAACCAGAGACCCTGGTTTCTTGTTAGGCTCCCATTACACCTGAGACCCTGGTTCATAGTAAGGTCCAGGTGGCACCTGAGACACTGCCGTTAAAAAGCCCCAGTGACCTGAGACCATGGTTTCTCGCTAACAGACCCAGGTGACACCCGAGACCCTGGTTTCTCGCTAACAGACCCAGGTGACACCTGAGACCCTGGTTTCTAGTTAGGCGCAGGTGGCTCCCAAGACCCTGGTTTCTCGCTAACAGACCTAGGTGACACCTGAGACCCTGGTTTCTCATTAAAAAACCCTACTGACACCTGAGACCCTGGTTTCTCATTAACAAGCCCTGCTGACAATTGAGACTGTGGTTTATCCATGAGTTTACACGTAATGATACTATGTGGTACCTTAATGATCGTTGTTCTCCTGATCGTTGGGTTTTGCTGTTAATGAAGCAGAAAGTGGCTCTGTACATTTTTACCTGAGATCATTAATCAATGTCAAAATACTAGGAATTGTTTAATGGTATTGGGGATAAATGCTTTCACACATAAATATTGTCAGTCTATGGTCTAAAGTTGTCCCTTTTGTCTCTTGTGAATAGGCATTAACAAGATATATGAGTGTGCAAACTTTGGCGAGCAGGGCATCACAGTTGGATGCTGGGATACGTATCGGCATGACATTGACTGCCAGTGGATAGACATCACAGACGTCAAACCTGGAGATTACATCTTTCAGGTGATTTTCATTTCTGGTGGTTAATCTGTATTTCACTTTATATACTTCAATCAGGAAATAATGCCCACAGAATCATCGAAGGTATGTGAATATACAGATAATGTTGGTTCCATCCATCAGATTAAGTTTCCAATATGGTTTACATTAACTTTTTATTTAACTTCACTTAGGTGAAGCACTTTTTACATGACATTTACGTAAAATATATTAAAGCGCTATAAGGATGCATTCCATTGTTATTATAAACATTATATCTATGTATTTTCCAAGGAGAACTGAGAGCTGGCAATGGTCACTCTGGACCTGCAAATGGCCTTTTAATAAGCCAGTGTTATTCATATACTATACAGTGACCTCAATAAGTATTTTGTTCACATGTTTATGAAGACAATTATCAACACAGGTTCCCATTGCCTTACAGGTGGTCATTAACCCCAATTACGAAGTGGCAGAGTCAGATTACACCAACAACATCGTGAAATGCCAGAGTCGATACGACGGCCACCGCATATGGATGTACAGTTGTCATATAGGTGGGACCTAATGCTTGTATGGAAGGGCCAGACCAGCTATTGTCCCCGTCATTGTGTGAGAAACATGTCTCTGTTTATTACTGACACTGAATGTGTGGTAGATGGAGTATACTCCTTTTCAATAATTATACTGCAGAAATGAATAATTTCAACAATATAAATTTCAGCATTAGCAAATTCAGCAAATTTTAGCATTGACCATAACCACATCCCCCTTTTTGTGTGAGTGTTAACATAAGCAACCAGGCTTTTAACCACAATTTAAATCCCCATATTTCATCTGGCTTCCGTTAACTCACATATGGAACTGCCATCATTACATTAAGACTGCTTTAGCTGCTCCAAAACTTGAATTAGCCTTACAGCATTTTCATCCTTTCAACATGTCAAGCTCTTTCTCCTCCTAGCAAGCTCCGGTCTGTGTAACAACAGTCTGCATCCCACACACAAATGCCAATCAGACCCATTTATGCTAGCTTTTATCAGTAAAGGCAACTTCATCAACCATACTGTATCAACCATTCATATTCAAAACACAAAGTATATTTATGCTTGCAAAACATTTTACAATTTAATGGCAATTTACCACACATTTTAAGTTCTGTTAATAACAGATCCTTTTCAGTTTGTTGCTTATAATACAAACATGCCAAGGACATCATAAATATAATGACTTTATATCATTTGAAAAAAGTTGACGACTAAAATGCATTAACCCATGTAATATAACAACTCATCTGCAGGGTTTCTAAAGGCAAAGAGTAGCTCTTTCAATGCTTGAACCTTACAGTCACTACATAACATTTTAACATGTATTTAATAACTTCAGAGCCAGGACACAGGTTTAAAAAAACATACAAACGTGGTGGTGTACCTGGTGCCCTCTGGAAATTAGACAACAGAAAATATTTATGGAGTCAGAATTGATCGGCCCCTTTCATTGACTCTGATGTTCCTGTTGGAAGAAAGAAATCCATGATGACTTTCTGAACATTAATTCAGGGTTGACGGGTTCCCCTTTTCGCTTTATAAAGTATATTTTCAAAGATATCCGATACAAAGCCTCTAGATTCAGCTTCATGGAACTGACTGTTTATCCATGACTAAGTTGTTTGTTTGTTTGTTTTTATCCCCTTGAAGGCGGCTCGTTTAGTTCTGAGACCGAAGATGCATTCCCTGGACTCCTGAACAATCAAGTGACCCACAGATAAGAGGAGAAAACTTAAGGGTGGGATCTGAGCTTACAACTCGACATTCATTCAGACTGGTGAAACCACTAGACCCATCCTTTCCCCTACCAGCATAGCCAGATGAATGCCTTTTTCAATACGCTATGTCCAAAAAGTCCATGGTACTCCTTTTCAATTGGTTTCAGAAGTTTGCCTTCAGCCTTCTAGGAATTAAGACCACAACAGGCCATACTACCAAACAGCTCTCTGGTTCAGATAAGGACACACGAGTCTGAGACTTTAGCTAAAGACCCCATTCCCTTCATGCCAGGATTCAAGATGTGTAGTCTAAATAAGCTTAAGTCAAGTGCAAAATGGATCTCTGGAACATGAAACACCAATGGTACGGAAGTCAATATTAAATGTTTGCCGATCAGAGAAATTCATACAAAATGACAATATAGAATTACATGTAGTGATCCGTGACATGTTTTTTTTTAATTACTTGGTTATATCATTTTCCTGTCCACCCTTTCCTATCCTTTCCATTCTGGTTTGGCATGACAAAGAAACAAGTTATGGCAGGTATAGAACTATATGATAGATATGAAGGTGCAGACATGTATATTTTTACTGAAATAATTAAATCTGTATGGGGTATACCACCATGTGTAAAGTAAAAATAATGAACAGAAACAAATATATCAAAATTCATTACATTACGATTTGGAATCGTTTCCTTTAATATTGATGCACATATTTTCCTATACTTAATAAATTCCAGAAAACATCTTATAAAATAACTTATTTATGTCAGGGATCTCATTTAGATAATTTTTTTCCAGTTTGTCTTGAATAACCGAAGCCTCTGCCCGAGTGTGTAATAATGTTTTTAGTTTTTCCTTTTGTAATGGTGCTACCAAACTGCAATCCTCTATTTTATGAGGGTTGCCAGCTGAATGGTTATGTTTCATATGCTTATACTTGAATGGAGAGCAAATCCATATTGTAATTTTTTGTTTACCATAAAGTATGACTAATTAAGCAGACAAATGCAATCGCATTACTTATTTTTGCTTACTCCCATTGCTTCCCTCACTCAACACGATCAGAATAGTGATCTACACCTGTCAGTACAGATGGGTTGCTCAGTATCGGTTCCTTGGTAGCACCCCTTCTAAAGGCTGCACAGTATCAGTATCATTTTTTTGCTTGCACTTACGAGCTTAATACATTCTCCTAACTCTAAAGAAAAGTTTAAATACAGCACAATCTAACTGTGGACTGTACTCTAAACGGCGTATGGTGTATACAAACTGCTAGGTTACTGAAGAATTTACAATTCAAACATTCAAAACAAAAACATTTTTTGTAACCGTTTATCAAGTATGACTTATAACCAAAAGGGAATTTCACAATACTCGTGTATTACAAACTTTACCAATTAGTCTGGATAGACACTAGTTTGTATAATAGAGTACAAACATGAATACATTTAGTATTAAACATTCTAAATAGGTCATTTATTTTAGATATGAACGCTTTGCCTCTGCCTAGTCTCATGCCACTCACATTTATATGCCAGTAAATATGCTACCGTTGCTAAGAGTGTTCCTTACCTGCCCACCTCAAGGCTTCCCCTTTTGATTTACTGGTTCCCTTGGACAACTTCCGTGTTTTCAATAGCGGATGTTGTATAGAGAGGGCTTGGCGCGCTAACAGAGCACAGAATTAATGCATTCAGTCGACATATACTTTAAAAATAAATTTTCTACGATACTATAAACAGTCATTAACTTTGACTTCACTTCATCACTTCAGGAACGTTTTCAATGCAATACCTGCTGACTTGCTAGAGAACACACCAAGGGCATGAGTGTTGTCTACCCTCTGTATCTTCAGATTCCCATCACTAAGGGGGGGTGGGGGGGGGGTTAAATTCAGAGGAAATAAACTTCACACCACACCTTGTGGGACATTAATAACTGCACTTCACCTGAATTGTGTGAAGGCGTCGAGCAGATCTTCATTTTTAAACACTGCAGGGAAGCCATGTATTTCAATTACGTGAGCAAATTTTTCTTGGTCAATCCACACTTTCATATAGCAAGAGTAGTCAACGTGTGCATTCTCAATGGTGATGTCTGTCTCCTTCAAGTTTGCAGTGATCTGCCATGTAACAAAACACAGATCAACCTAGACACACATGTCAAGATGGTTTTGTTGCAGAGCACCCTCCAGAAAATAAGCACTCACGTGTTGATGTTAAAGCCACAATGCATACTAAGTAAACTAAATATGAAGGATAATATATTTGAGTAGCCACTACAAAGAACAGCTTGTGACAATTTACATATTGTCATTTTTCTCAGGCTCTTAATGCTATACATTTTCAACTAGTATCTTTGTAATTTTTTATGAATGACAATAATACTAATACACAATTATGGTCCCATGCACATAGGTGCATTGTTTGAATTTCTGAATTACGCTTGACAATCCTTTCTTTAAGTCTATGTTTGGTAGGATTCTGCAATTCTCCAAGCTAACGGTATTAAAGTTTCAAATATAGTTCTTGGTGTTAGATTAGGCATGCTTGTGTGGCTATGTAAAGCATTATTTAAGAAAGAGTGTTGTCTATGCCATTGTTTCCCAAAGTTCATGGCAGCACAACGTGTCTGCTGGTTTTCATTCCAACGGAGCATCTCAGTTGAACCAATTTAAGTGATTAACAGCATTTCCAAGCGTTTCATCATTTTCAAGCTCTTTATTCATTTATCATTCGGTTAAGGGTTTAATTATTCAGCTGAGCTCCTCTGTTTTAAAGAATGCCAGCAGAAGCATGCAGGAAAACGCTGGCCCATGCCTCCCTGCTCTGATACAGCTGAAGATCTGACTCACAACACCATTTGAATACAATAGCTGACAGCAATGTCACCGATGCCTCTTTGACATGTGAACTCCTACCTCGGCAGTAAACTCTCCACATTCCTTCCTACTCCGACTTTGTAGTTCAATGCAAGGCACGGCTGGAACAATACTGCCCTCTTCTGTCCGGTTAACAGAGATTGTGTTCTGCTCCGTGACTATCTTGTCCATTCTGTCACACAACACACCCTGATGGCCTACTGTGCTGTTGAAGTACGACTCATCCGAACTACTCTGGCCGGGTTTCAGCTGGCCAGCCTCTCTGGTCTCCCTCATAGCTCTGCCTGGCCCTCTGCTGTTGCTGCATCCCTTCCCAATCATCGGTGCGCAGTCTCTCTTCCAAAACTCCTTCTCCACGTCTCGCCCCAAGGACCACTTGCAAAACGTACCTTCCTCGTCACTAACCTCCTCCGTGGTCAACCTGCAGAAAACACGTTCAACAGCAAGTCAAGTCTGAAGTGAGGATCTGATGTGTAAGAGAGTTTGGCCAGTTTCAAGAATACGAACAATTCTGCGGTACATGTGACCGTGTCAGTCCTGTACCTGAGGTGAGAGTAGCAGACCACTGCTTGGCAGCTCCAGCCACCCCCGACAGTGAAACTGCAGAGAGACGGGTAGTTCTCGACGGTCCTGCAAATCAAGAGGCGGAGTCGACTGGGCAGAGGAGGGAAAAGAAGGACGCTGGGGTGGGAACAAAGAAAAGATGTTCCACAGATCATGATCAAGATTTGCAATTCTTTAAAAGCTGCAAGAGATGAGGGCTAAACTTTACTCATTCCACTCCTGTCCTAACAGTAAAAAATCGGAACCATCAGCAAAATCGAATCCCATTTCTAGGAACCGTATTGGCAGGATGCAATCAAGAATAGATATGTGATAGATATAGATATCTAATGTAAGAGTTTTTAAAGCTTTCTATAACGCATTTTAATTGTTAGATTGTCAATCCTAAGAGATGTTCTCTCTTTAACCTGCCAATCAAACCAGCACGTTACACTTGCATATACAATACACCAAACTCAAGGACTTAACCCTTAAAAAATTCACAATAAAGTAAATGCTAACCCCATGCAAAGAGACTTACTGATAGATTGGAAAATTGTGTTAGCAATTGAAATTTCAGTCTCAGTGGATTAACTAAAGTAGACTTCCATACCTTTTCGGTTTATTTCTCTGTAAAAATATTTCCAGTTCTTCAGTAATTTTGTGTACAAATTCATTTTCTTCTTTAGGAAGATAACAGCCGTCAAAGCAAGGAAACGCCAGGATGCTCAGGTGGTGGGCTGCTTTCAGAACCTTAAACAGTCATTTAGAAACACGTTTCAAAAGTATACAGTTAGCAAGGAGTTATTTTAAATTCGGGTACATTTAATGAAGTTACAAATATCTGGCCAACAAAGTTAACAGCTTTTTAAATATAAAAATAAGAATGATGGGGTGCAGAGACGACGCATTGAAACATCTTGCTATTATTAATCAACAAGTCACTTTGAAAATTGTTGATAGATATTTTCATCGGTTGGCAATTCACATCATTTTGACAATATAATTTAGTTAGTTTCTACATACTGGAAATTAACAGCGCTAAGGTATCTACAGCAGACTTACATTTAACATAGAAAGACATGATTCTCATTTAGAAGATGGCAGTAATACTAGTGCTTGTAACTATCAGAAGTAATTACATAAAAAACATATTGTAGCGTTTTGTCGGATTGCTACTACTCTGCTAGGTTCAAGCATAGACTCAGACACCGCTTTAACAAGAAGACGTGCTCTTTATTCCACGCATGCGCTTACGACCGTCTTGAAAAAGACAGGGCTGGCAGCGGAAAGAACTGACTGACATACAGAACACAGAGAGAGCCCTCACCTGCACAGATAAACCCGTTCGCGGTGAGGGCAACAAACCTTAACTAAACAAACTCCGAACAGGCACGTTAACTAAACAACACAAATGGCAACAACACTAAACATAACCAACACGTATAACACACTATTTACATGACGGAACTGTCGGAAGCTAAGCTACCCGGCAGCCCCCGCGAGGGTGGCTACAGTCCATAGCAACAGGGAGACGCACTTCGCCATCCCCATTACAATATTTTAACATTTTGTTTGTGGACCCAGTCCTTTTTACATATTTTACAACACACATTATGTATACTTTTCCCTATACTGAGAAAGTAATACTGAAGGTCAAATGATGAGCAGTCAACCGAGTATTATCACAGAATTTAATATACCAAATCATCTGTTTTTATTGAACTGGTTGACTACATAAGCAGAAGCCTATAATATCCCAATTAGTTTTTAGTAATGCTGTTCCCAATGTAATTCTGAAATTTCAAAAATTGGAAGTTCCATTAATTTCCTAATCTGAAACAAAGGAAACAGCCTTCCAAAGCAATAGTGTATGTGTATATGTATGTGTGTGTAAAAAAAAAAAAAAAAAAAGTAACAATGCCTAATATGCTACACGATGTTATCAAGCAAAAGCATGAAGCCAAATATACAAATATATTTCATGCGTTAGACCGCCAAGCTCTCGTTCGGTCAGTGTTATTAATGAATACCCAGCACTCTGAACCCGGGCCATGACACTATTAGTGCGCCGACGTATTTGTGTGAAGCTAGATTAAGTGCACTTGTGTGCATCAAATCGCCGTCTCGAGCCACCCTGGATGCAAGATCAGAAATCAGATTTGCGATCTTCACCACTGGATTTTGAAGAGCTGAGTGACAACATTCAGGCCCACGCATCCTATTATACTTGGCGTTAGTCTCAAAATTGGGGCATAGAGTAAAAATATTTGGGAACGCCAGGCTTAGGCAATTGTATTGTGCCACTATAAGTTGAATTCTTGAGACTGGCACAACACGGGCGGCTTTCCCTTATAACCGCCCATTCCTTTCCTCCCGCGTATACTATACAGCTAGCTAGCTAAGTAAAACAAATTACTGGACGAAAGTAAATGGCAAGTAGACTGCTAGTTCTCGGAATTGCAACGGCCTTGTAGTGTTGAATGGTGCGTCTCTGTAGCGATATGAATTCGCTTAATAAATTGATGCAGTTGCTAAAACAAATCCAATGAATACATTTATGTCGATCGACGATCTAAACCCACAGTATATGCGCATATTTAACGACCAATTATCTATGTAGTATACCACTCCCAGCGATAACCAACAATTTTAAGTTTTTAAATATTTTTAAAAAAAGATCATAATTATATTGTGGTTATGACGGAGATAATGTTCAACCAAGATTTACAATGATGTATATCAGATTAAATACGTTTAGTCAGAAGTTGAAACGATACCAAATCAAGTGAATACGAAAACCCTTTTAACATCGAGTAGCAGTGGCTAGTGCTTGTGTGTCTGAGTAATTTCTTGATCACCTAAACGAAACTCTAGCTATCTAAGGAACAATATATTCAAAATTGTGAATGGTTTAAATTACACTAGCGCGATCACGGTTACTTACAAGGGGATTCGGTTTGTGAAGGAAAAATACGCCATCTTTTAAATTAAATCTAAAACCTAGTTAATGAATCTATGATGGATCTTAAAATGTATTATAAAATTGATTTACCGCACCTTATTTTATACGTTTTATACTACAAAATAAAGGGACTCTGACATCTGGCTTCTAAATTGAATCTGCTAAAACGACTCAATTGGTGGAACTCGATTGAGCCGCGAAAATGTCGTCATTTATAATACGGTACTTATTTACCCTTAGGTTATTAGCAGCATTGAGTCACGTTTATTTACGATTAAACCTCTTTAAAAACATGAAAATGAAACGATATTGTGACTACATTAAGTATTTGACCGGAACCCAGCTGACTGGCAACAAACTATTTTCATACTTTTGATCGTATTGTAACGGGGATGGAAAGCAGCGCCAATGGTGTTTAACCATCCCCGAGAGGGCTGCTGGGAAGCCTGGCTCCCGACCTGTAAATTCTGTTTGTAATGTGTTCGATGTTTCATGTTTCACGTAATGTCGATGTGTGGTAGTTTAGTTTAGTTAACTGTATCGTCTAGTGTCTTTGTGGTTATGATTTAGTTCCCTCACCGTGGGCTGGTTTGCTTGTTCGTGTGAGGGCTTTCTGTGTTTTCCTATGTGTAGTAGTTCTTTCCACTGCCAGTTCTGCCTTTGGCAAGGCAGTCAGAAACGCATGTGCGAAATAAAGAGTACCTCGTTCTGCTGTTTGGTGTCTGATTGTTTCCTGGAACCCAGCAGTGTAGTAGCACTCTGACAAACGCTAAACTATCATTACTAATACATTTTGTAGTAACCCTGGGGTCCCGTCAAGCTAGGGGGCAGGTTTTTGAGGGGCGGTACATTCCCTCCCCTGCAATCGCCGGTGCCGGGGAGGCTATAAACGCAAGCCAAATGCAGGTTGCAAGTGCCGACGATAAAGTAGTGTGTGCAGCACGCCGACGTGCTTGGTTCGGCAATAATCGGCAAAATACATTTACGGGTTCTCCGGCTTTATTTCAATCAAACAGAAAATAAACAATAACCACTCTTCAGGGATCCCCCACACGGGTTCACCCCAAACACATCAAACTAAATAAACCACAGAAAAAAAGTACGACCAGGCCCGGACCAGGCGAGGCAACCAACCCCAATCACCGACCAACCGGGACGGCCACTCACCCCCCAGGCAAGAAGATTGGAGGTGTTTTTCCTGCAGCCAGAGGGGACAGCTGGCCCGACAGTGCCCCAGCAAGGACATCCACATGCCGTCAGCCAGCTAAGGGGTGGAATGGCCCCCCGAGAGAAGACTTGGCTATGAGCAACAGTTTCACACCATGTCCACCCAGCCTGAAAATGAGGCTCTTGGGTCCAAGCGGCCCTGAATTGAGAGTGTCTCTGAGGCCCATTTCCCACGCATCCAGGGGCGGGGGGGTCGTCTTTCCTCTCCCCCATGCCGTGCAGGACAGCCTGAGGTCTGCAAGGGAAGTCCAGAAGGAGATGCAGTTCAGTGTGAAGGCAGTGACCATGGTGGCCATCCTGGACGCCTGGCACAGGTCAACAGTCAAGATGGAGCCATCTGCCCAGCAGATCCAGGAGAGAGAGAGGATCCTCACCCTGCAAGAGTAGGCCTCCATAGCCAAGGAGAAGGTCAAGCAGCTCAGCCGGGTGAGAAGCAGAAGATAGGCCGCACAGAGGCCATGCTCCAGGAGCAGGGCAGTGCCATGGAGGAGCAGCTGAGCGTGATGCAGGCCAAGGCCCAGGGCAGCTACCAGGAGCTGCAAAGCATGCAGATTAAGTTCCAGCAGATGAGAGAGACCCTGGAGACAAGATTGCCTGCTTGCAGGAGAACAGCCTCCTGATGGAGGCCGTCAGCACGGCAACCAACCAGATGGAAAGTAAGCAGACGTCTGAGCTGAACCAGCTGCGCTCGGAGTGCGCCGGCCTGATGAAAGAGCTCGCAGAGAGCAGTGGCAAGCTGCAGCAGGAGGAGCTGCAGAGGGAGACCCTAGAGGCCAACTACTCAGAGCTGGCGGCTCAGCTGCAGGATGCCAACAGACAGTGGGAGGAGCTACTGGCTGACAGGGAGTTCCAGAGAAAGAGCCTGGAGGACTCCCTCAACGCCGTGAGGAGCAGCGGGGCCAGCCGAGAGACTGACATGCAGGCCATACACACCGAGAACACGATGCTGAAGGCGGAGCTACAGAAACTGCAGGTTCAACTGTCTGAACAGGTGTCGTCGCAGCTGGTCCTGGAACAGTTTCAGACGAGTGCGCTGGAGAAAATTGACAAGGGGACAATGGTGATGAAGTATGTGTGTGGGGAAAAGAAGGCGTTGGATCTGCAGAGGGACAAGGAGCTGCTGGAGGAAAGCAAGAAGCGCCTCCAGAGAGGCCTGGAAGCAGCTAACACACAGTTTGACGAGAGAGCCTCTGCGTATGACAAGTTGGAAACCGCCTGCAGCAAGAGCTGGAGGACCTGCTGGTAGACCGGGATAACCAGAGGCAGTTGGTATCCAACTTGGAGAAGAAGCAGAAGAAATTTGACCAGGTGCTTGCAGAAGAGAAGAGCATCTCCAACAGGTATGCCGATGAGCGTGACCGGGCAGACGCTGAGGCCTGGGAAAAAGAGACTAAGGCGTTGTCCCTGGCTCAGGCCTTGGAGGAAGCTCAGGATTCCCGCAAGGAGCTGGAGAGAGCCAACAAGGCACTGCGTACAGAAATGGAAGACCTGGTAAGCTCTAAAGATGATCTTGGCAAGAATGTGTATGAACTTGAGAAGTCTAAGCGTGGACTGGAGGCACAGGTAGAGGAACTGGAGGATGAGCTGCAGGCGGCTAAGGATGCTAAGCTGCGACTAGAAGTGACCATGCAGGCTATCAAGGCTCAATTTGACACACTGGGCAGGGAGAAGAAAAGGAGGTACATGAGTTGGAGTTGGAGACGGAGTTGGAGGACGAGCGCAAGCAGAGAGCCATAGTTTCCGCTGCCAGGAAGAAGCTTGAAGGAGACATGAAGGACCTGGAGGGTCAGATCGAGACCTCCAACAAAGGGCAAGATGAGGCTATCAAGCATCTACGCAAGCTTTGGGCACAGCCGAGATGTCAAAATGATGGGCACCAAAAGCAAGGCACGGTCCAAGAACTTCTACTTCAACTACAAGAGGCGGCGCAAACGGGACTCCGACGTTCAAGGACAGAACGGGATGTGTCCCAGAGCGAAAGTGTGGCCTACACTGCTTCAGTTACTGATGACGATAACGAGGGCTCCAATGAAGACGAGAACCCAGAGGACTGTGAAGGTGCGGAAAACAGCTCGGACACAAAGTGCCCCCTCCCCATCTCAAGGAGACGCCAGCGAGCAGCCAACCAGCCACGGCGGTGGTACCCTGAGGCGAGTTCGCCCTGTGGTCACAATTTCCAGGAAAATTTTTGTTAATATTTATCATAAACGCCCCCACAACAAGACTAAACCAATTGGCGAATGTGTAGAATTCCAAGCCAATGATGCGTGTGTACATTTACATTACCTGCTGAACATAGCAATTTGTCCCATTTTGGCAAGCTAGCTTTAGAACGCTAGCTAGTGCTAGTATTTTAATGCTAGTAAATGCACATTCCTAACATTCTTCAGTTACTACGACACCTGGTCAGATTTTACAGACAAACAAAGCTAGCTAATGCTAGCGTCGTCCTAGCAACGGACGCTTGAGTGTGTTCGAAAGCAATTATGACGTCACCTGGTTGTTTTTCGGCGAGAAGGCCATCATGGGCATCTAGCATGTTCGACTTCTACCGGTGGTGATCAAATTAAAATCAGGGATGCAAACTCCCCACCTTTCGGTGAAATTCCCCGTTTTGAGATCAAAATAGGTCACCTACGAGATTCATGTAGATCCAAGGAAAAAGTTTTTGTGGGGCTGGTGGGTGGAGGGGGGGTTTAATTGTGTTGATCGTGTTAGATGTAGACCAGAGCAAGGTGATGTCAGCATGAAGTAGTTTTGGGGGGCACACCCCTTTTTGGGTGAAAAACAAAGCGGTAAAATTGACTGGCAGGAGTAGGAGATAGAAGTTGTCACCATGCCCAAAAGTTGCTGTGTTGTGTCCTGCACAATAAATAATAAATCACACTCACAGATTCGGTTCTCCTTGTTACCAAGCAGGGAAAGGGAGGGCAAAAGACGACTTTTATGGCTTCAGACTATTCGGAGGGAGGACCCCGAGGGAAACATATGAGACCCCCGATTGTGTATGTCTGAGGCAAACACTTCGTCACATTAATTTAATTGGTTTGATGCATCGACAATCAGTACATAGTACACCGGTGAATTTACACACATGTGGCAGCGGTATGTCCATCTACATAACTAGCATGGAGAGGGTGAAATACCGTCTCCAGTCCAGCCTAGCCTAGCAAGTGCTAAACGGGATCCGCACATTAACAGCACTTAAGTAAACAGAGTGGATTGACTAGGAAGGCAGCTACATATAACTATCTATATACAGAAAATTCATAAATGACAGAAATCGACCTTACCTGGAGACTCGATAACTGTAAATGTCAGGATATGACACCTCCGGCCAATGGGTGGGATCATTTATCCATTCCGATGCCCAGCTAAAAGGACACTAACCACCAATATCGCGGTTTATTTAAATATCAGCACCTATATATTAATAATAATATTCAGCTCCCACATTTATAGAATCCTTATGTGTTTTTTGTATGGTCGTCTTGCCCCATAATGGCTGTTAGAATTTGTTTTCAGGCAGATGCAAATATAATTAAAAATAAGTAGAAATGAGCCAATAGCGAATATCTTTCAAAAAAAAAAAATACCGTCAGAGCATGCCCTCGCCCTGCAAACTACTCACCTTTCGGTGGAATTCAGTGTTTTGAGATCAAAATAGGTCACCTACCAGATTCATGTAGATCCGAGGAGAAAATTTGTCTTGGGGGCGGTCTCACCCCGCAACGTTCTCACTTGTTCTCACTTGCAAGCACCTGTTTGCATCCCTGTTAAAATGAATCATGCATACTGTACAGAACAATTTGCCTAAGGTTTGTAACAGTTCATCAGATCGTGTTAGTTTTCACCTGGCTCTATTGTTTAAACGAAGCCATTACTTGGATCAGTAATGATCACACCTGGCGTAAATCGATTTCTTATCTAGGTAGAGAAAAACCAACAGACCATTTCTTGCTGTGAGGACTGGAATATGAAACTGATCTATAGAGTTTGTAATATGAAACAAAACGATGACTTTGGCGTCACACCAATGGCTCAGGAGGAGACCAAACTAAAAAAATAAGAGGAAAAACTCATTTAACTTTTTATTTCCATAAAAGCTATCGAGTAAGCAAAAAACAGCACATAGGACAATTTAGTAACAATTTAATCACAATACACAAAGGGCAAAGATTAAAACATAAGACTTTGGCAAATACAGACATTACAGCTTTAAATCAATAAAACATGTTTGGCCCAAGTGTTTTGAGTACAAAATCCATCATGGTGCTACATGCCCTAAGGCGAGCCAATAAATAATTTACATTTCGGAATAAATAAACCATAATCTTTATGTAATCACACATTTATACCAGTAACTGAAACGTTTCATTTCACTGTGGTAAACAAAAGCTAGTCAACTCACCCTAGTTATTGACTCTTTTTATATTTATTCTCAATTTCATACAATCATTTACCCCACGTTCAACAATTTTTATATTTTTGAATATACAGAACAGTATTACCAAATGAGCATTTAATATGCAATTAGTTTTCCACACAATAGTGTGCCACGCGTCCGTCTCGAATACACGCACGGGAGAGGTCCGGGCACGCCCATCAGCACCGGCTGAGGATCAGGCTAATTACAAACAGTATTTAACGACCTGTGATCGCTCAGTAGGTGCTTGGTAGAAGAGCCGGGCGAGAAACCAATGGAAAAAAAGCGGCGTGAGAAAAGGCGGAAGAACGAGTGGACGCGGAGAAGTTAACGCAGACATTTCGTCTCGAGTTAAGATTAATCATAGCGGTATTTTGTTAGTTTGTTATTTTAGTTTGTGTTTGGGGTGAACCCGTGAGGGAAAGCCCTGAAGAGTGATTATTGTTTGTTTTCTGTTTGCTTAAATAAAGCCGGCAAGAAGCCGGAGAACCCGGAAGTGTCTGTACCGATTATTCCTGAACCAAGCACGTCGGCGTGCTACAAATAGGTAAGAGCAATATAATATTGTAACGGGGATGGCGAAGTGGGTCTCCCCGTTGCTATGGACTGTAGCCACCCTCGCGGGGGCTGCCGGGTAACTTAGCTTCCGATAGTTCCGTCGTGTAAATAATGTGTTCTACGTGTTGATTATGTTTAATGTTGTTGCCATTTGTGTTTAGTTAACGTGCCTGTTCTGAGTTCGTAAAGTTAAGGTTTGTTGCCCTCACCGCGAACGGGTTTATCTGTGCAGGTGAGCGCTTTCTGTGTTCTATATGTCAGTCAGTTCTTTCCGCTGCCAGCTCTGTCTTTGTCAAGACGGTCGTAAGCGCATGCGCGAAATAAAGAGCATCGATTCCTGTGAAACCGGTGTCTGTCTTATGCTGAAAACTACGCGTGGTAGCAGCTATATTGCTAAACGCTACAATATAAAAATTTCAAATAATCCTTAATACATTTTGGGCAAAACATATCTGTAAATCAAACCTAATCAGGTTATAATCTTAATGTACAATCATAAGAAATTGTCCTGCTCTTACAAGTATAACAAAAACCATAAGTCATATACAAGCTTTACCAATGACAACATTAGAATAAAGAAGAAAAAAATTTTTCCCGCTTATTCTAACCGTTCTCACAATTATATAAAACAGGGTACACAACACTCATTAGGATTTACAAAGGAACAGTGATTATAAAGACAGAAGGCAACCAGTAAAATGCTAAGAACAAAGTAAATTTAAAGTGACAGATGTAATTCTACATAATATAAACATTTTACCTTCCTATGTAGCAAAATAATAAAATACCCGCTGCGAAAAATAGCAAAAACTTGAGACACTCATGTCCCATCAACATAAAGTAGAAGAGATTGTTAAACGCAGTAATTACGGCGGTGTTTTGTGGTGCCACCTGGCGGGAGAGACTGGAAGTCCAGGCAGGCAGGAGCTTGAAGGTAGTTCATCTCCAGAGATATCTAACTAGCTTGCTGCAGGGGCATCAGAAAATCACATCAGATGACTCAATAGCCACGGCGTATGCACAGCTACAATACCTCTTGCGTCTTAACTTCACTCTTAATTAAAAATGTTATTTCATTATAGAAACTTGTACTCCATTTTATTTTGGCTAAATCAAGCAATTTTACTAATATTGGTGATCAACAACCAGAATGGAAACTACAGGTGGGTCAGATGTTCAGATGGTTTGCCTACTATAGCTCCTACACAGTGAACACATAACTATTTTATCTGTACGAGTTGCAGCTGGATGTACTTTACATGACTCATAACGCAGCCATTAGGGCTACACAGCCTGTATTCCCGCAGCGCGTGTTGCGGTCCACAGCCATTTTACATGAGAGGGGTGATTCATCACTCACTTGAAATTTGAGAAGTGCTCCCCTGTGCTAGCAAGGTTTTACAGCACTGACCCACTTTGGGAAGAGAAAATAAGTACATATAAATGAACGAGTGCTGCCATCTTCCCTAAAAGTAATATAATTTATATGTCCGGATTTGGTGTAATCCTGCCCTTCTCATGCTCCTTCTCAAGTCTCAAGTACCGTCATAGCATCACTGACTGCAGTACACATTTCACAAAAGGAAATGTAACAGTGTAGAAAAACCAGGCATGAATTTTTTCATTTGGTGAAACGTGTCAATCAGTAATTGATTACTAGAATTAGTTAACACACACATATAAATATAATTTATATATAAATAAATGATTAGGCAAAAAGATATACGCATCTAAGTCTGTGACATCCGTAAATGAATTCTAATTACGTTTCTCCTCGCTGAGCTGATTTGAGTTTGAGACTGTAAAAAAATGCTGAGTTAACACCTGAAAAACTGGAGTCTTGCTTTCTTGTGTTCTGCAGTTTCAATTACATTCATTGTTTTTTGCCAAACATTTCAAATTAATTGAATCCAGAAAGACGAGTGATTCATAAAGAGTGACTGTAATATTGAACAGACACTTGTCTGGTTTAAAACCATAATTTTTTTTCTACATAAATCAACTGCAGAAACTGGAAAACATCTCAGCACAAAAATGTACAAAGTGTTGTTGTCAATAAAAAACACTGGCATTCAGATTTGTAGTATCATAAACCAGATTATAAATTGATTCGCCAGTATCCTCAGCATTTCAAACTTTCATGTGTGATTTAAAGACTAGTTAAGATGTCTGGGGCTTCTGGGTAATTCTGACTACATTGCTCTACCACTGTTATTTTTCCCACCATATCTTGAGAGAATTTCACTCCATCTAAAGAAACACACATTAGAAAGGAACCTCCTAAACTGATTTTGCCTGCAGTAAACCTAATCAGTTCCGTGCAGACAACACAGTAACATTAGTCTGATGAAGCGTTTTTCCTATAGCACATTGTTAATTGATAGCTAAACTGAAAGAAATTAGTTGTGAAATGGTAAAAGGGCTCTGTAAGCTACAGAAAGTTAACAACTCCAACCTTTGGAGGGCTTTATCTTCCTGAACCAGCATTTCTGTCTTCAAAGATAGTAATTTCAACCTGTGGGACAAGGAGTTAAGAAAAACAAGTAATCGCCACTAATGTGACTACATCCCCTGCCAAGGTACAGATTTTAAGGTGAGGTTTCATGTAGCAAAGATGAAGGAATACGTTTTATATATTTTTTTTAATGTCACATTTAAAATGCACATAATCAAAGTCTATGTTCCCACCCAGTACAAGAGAGCCTTTGGGGTAAAACAGGAAGTGGGACCAACGGTCATATTAAAATTAAGCCACCGTCCCTGAATTCAACTGGGGCCTGCGTATTCCCCCAACACACACTTTTATCAAATTTCGACAGGACTCACCAAACCATTCTTTAGACATCATGTTTACAACCAATGGGATGAGTGTACGAAACCGTTATATATTCAGCTTTGCGCATGGCGTGGTGGCATGGTCACTCTGCACGCCCCTCTCTGAGATTAGAGGCCTACTAAGTATGTGCTGGAGAAATAACCCAGTTTAACATGCAGCCAACTGAACCCTGTGGAGTTTTAGAGTGGACCATAGACAAGCTCAGAATATTCTGCCATTAGTTTTAAAGTCTACCATAAACTGTAAGACAATAGGACATGACTCAAAAAGGATACAACCCGTAATCCCCTCTCAATGGGGTCGGTGAGCAGCAGGCCGCGTGGTGCATAAATTTTTTCATTCTGCTCTTGGATATACTTGGCTATCTTCTTCAAAACCTGAGAGATGGGGGAAAAAACAGAATGAAAGAAATAACCAGGGCCAGAAAGCCAGTTGTGAAATGCTAGTTTATATAATGCAGTAAAAGGGAGGCTCCAACCTTCTCATAGTGAGTCTCCATACACAGGAACACGGTGTAGGCCGTAAGACAGGCCAGACAGCCCTCCAGGTAGGACTGGCCACCCAGCTTCTCCGCCTCAGCGTACAGGTTGTTCAGCGCCCGCACTGTCTCCTCAAACTGCTGCTTGTCAATCTGCAACACACAGCCCTGTCACTCACAATTTCATCTGGATAATGTAGTGAAACAAGGGCATTTCCCCATCTCCCATGATATTGGTTTCAGGTTTGCCACATTATGCAACGCAACGCAATGACTACTCTTTATTTACCTACGCCATTAGGCAAACTCTTTACAGAAAACCAATGATAACAGCTGTCAACTAGGGCAGTTTCAGATCATTTTAGGAACCGCCTTTTACACAGTACAGTAGCATCTAGTCCATGTGAAACTTTGTTGAATATTAGATATGTCAAACATTCGCCACAAGCAAGAGAATTTTAAGTTTTACTTTAAAACATTTCATGGACTTGATAATACTCGACAGAATGCTTTAGGTCTACAAGTTGGCAGCATATGTGTCAAAGATTGAAGAACGGAGGGATGGTGCACGCACACCTATTAGGAATCATTAAGAAAATAATGTAAGTAAAATGAATGAAAAATGGAATGATATACATAATGTACATAAGACCTACACATAACGGTGTCCCCCTTTTAATGTCGATTAAGACATTTAATTAAGGATTTCTGCCCATCTTTGACCAAACACTATTCTCAGCCATTATATTTGCAAAAAACCTGCAAACCGCAAGTCTTTCAAATGGGCAGCAAAACTCTGGAGAAAATAACCCATATGCCTCGGCAGAGTATGGACCACATATTTCCATTTTTTGCCCTGCAGCATTTGCCAGGGCCGCAGTGAGAGGCGTCGGGCTTGCCCCCCCTCCATGTAAGCGAATAGTTAATTAATAGTTAAACAATCAATTCCCAGGATCCATCTCAAGAAAGTGCTGACTAGTAGTTAAATGAAAACAATTTCTCTGGGGCAGTGTGACTATATGACAGAGATTAAATAATCACCCTTCCCCTCCCCTGTCCCCCACCCAAAGGGGAAATCAAGTGTCAGCAAAATTGAACCAGTAATTTGGTCCGTGCTCCTGTTTCTGGCCAACTCCGCATAGAGGCAGGCTAGCTTGGAGAATGTTTTGACTGTGTGTAGACCAGTCTCTCTGCTTTCTTTTCGAGCAGGCCCGCAGATATATGAAAGAACAGAACTGTAATTTGCAGGCAGGGGGGAAAGCTACACTTCCATGTGCCACAGGAATTCCCTCAAAAGGCTCCACCAGGTCTACCCAAGTATCTGTTTTTATAACCAAAGTTTGTTTTTAACATTGGCATCTTTATTTTATACTGTGCTGCAGTGTTGGGTATTGATTGTACAATCAATGGAAATTATTTCTGACTTATGTTCCAAGCACCCAGCAATCAAGTATTAGGTCATATCAAAATATAACTACATTAAGGAATGAATCGCTTAATACATTGTCAATAAAATAAAAATAAACACCTGATTACTTACGGGGTTGGACTCAAATTGCTATTGCAGCAATATTTTGCAGGTAAAGTGAGTTTGGCAGTCTGCAGTCCGCCTATAAAAGGAGGCCCTACTCGTACAGTGTGGAAAATGACCATTGCGCACCATCCACCAGTTAATCAGCACTGCGTCTCGTACCGTGGCCAATGTGTGTAAAGCCCGAGAGGCTGAGGGAACCTGACAGCACAGCTAAATAATCCCAGCATCTGGCCGGCTCTGGCTGGAGCCCTGCCAACCTCTGAGCACTTTGTGTTCCAAAAAGATCAAACGAATAAAGTAAGCTATAGGCAAGTTACAAAAAATAAAAGGAACAGATGTATATATGGGATTTATTTACATGTGCAATCTCTGAATGAACCAATTCCAAGATTGCAAAGGTAAATTTCCCATATATGAAAGTATGAAAGACCTGCGTATGTATTAAAAGAAAGATTTTTCACCCAAAGTCACGTCTAGGCTAAATAAGCATGAATGTTCACTAAAATATGCCTTTTGTAAGTACACTGCATGCTAGTCTCATGCATGATACACATCCTACTTTTAACCTTGCTTTCTACAATTACTATGTCTTAAACTGGTCTACCATTATTACATTTTTTTATTTAGGGATTTTGTGTACGCTTTTCCAATTTGATTTACTTAGTAGTATTGTAGCACTAAATCAGTTAAAGAGAGAAAGATCTTCTGAAGTGCAACACATAGCAGGTACTGGGGCCAGTCTCGTAAAACAACCGCTTTGTTCCATTTAGGGCATTTAAGTAAAGCTTTCTTTCACCATCAATTTAGCTTTTTGCCTCCGCAGATTGCTTTACCGTACCCTGGTCTCCAGCTCGGACGGGAACTTAGTCTGGAACTGACACATGGTGCCATTGCTGTAGTCCCTCTGAATGAACACTTTGCCAGCAATGGCTGCTTGCTGCCTCATGTCCTGCAGGCTGTGGGTCTGTGGATTTAAAACATAGCAGGAGTTCAGAACCCTAGCTTTAGCAAGATATAAAGCTGCCACAATCATTTCTCCATTATAACAATTTGCTCCAGTAAAGACAACACACACAAAGAAAGTAGGTACATTGGAAAAAAAAAAAAATATATATTGTCATGCTCCAACTGCAAACTAAAAAGGAGTAAGTACTAGAAAAACACCAGAAACAATCTGTTTTTATAATGCTGTCATTCTGTTCACGTGGAAGATAAATTAAGATGTTATGTTCTTAATGGAGCCAAGGCAGTTGGAGACAAGCTTTGTTTTCTTTGTAAACATCGCTCAAAAGTGTGAGTGTGATGGTTTATCATCAAGACTGCACGGATGTTATAACAAGCACAATGCAGGCTTTATGTAGAAAACTACATTTCACCTGACAAGCATTACATAGTGTCTCGCTTCACTACCTGATTTACAAGAGCAAGATAAACACAAATGGAGAGGAAAAATTGGTGAAACAGTCTTTCAAACACTGAAAAAGAACCACACTATTGACTAACGGATGTTTCAGAAAGCTTGCTCTACAACAATCAACAAGCCTTCCCTGAAGAATGGGAGCACTGCATAAACAGCAGCCACTTACACAGCTACCAGTGTAATCAACAGCAGGCTTCCCTTACCTGTGGAGAGACAGCTGCCGGGCACCTGACACACACAGCGTACCTCACTCACATTGTAAAACTAACCAACGAGCAACATTAGAGGCCGTACAAAGACTGATTGTCTCCAGCTCTCCAACCCACACTTCAGCTGCCCTGGAGGCAATTCGCTAACCATCACAAAGCAACGTCTATCAGAATTGTTTGGAACATCAACAACGAAATGCTTCTTACGTTGAAGGAAGATGCTGTTCAAACCAAAGTCTGCAAATTGAAGCAATCACATTGCCTGATTAATTCATTTAGATGCACATTTTCTTCAGTAAATCAGTGTTGTGTATCTAGAGCGCAAAATGCAGATACCGAGAAGCAGAAGAAATGTTAATCACAAAGACCACATTATCATACTAAATAAAACATTATTCCCCAATCCCCTCTTTTACAAATTGTTGTACAGAAAATATTTTCAATCAGGGGCTACAAGGTCCCCAGTGTGGAACTTTGGAGTATTGTAGGGGGGACATTCAGGAGTGCATTAGTATAGGAAAAGAATGGTACCATTAAAATGTAAAATGTAAATTTATTTTTTTGGACGCTGCATGTTACCAGATCTTCAAACAAAACCTAATATCAGATAAAAGGGAACCTGAGTGATCAAATAACACATTTCGATGCATATTTAAGTTATTTATTAAATTAAAAAAACACCCCCTTAAACTCAATAACTCATTGCTCTGCCTTCAGCAGCAATAACAGCAACCAGACGCTTCCTGTAGTTATGGGTTAGTCACTCACAGCACCATTGATTTTTGGCACACTCCTTCAGGCAGAACTGCTGAAATTTAGGGACATTTGAGAGTTTTCAGCATGAACTGCTTATTTCATGTCCTGCCACATCTCAATGGGGTTTTGGTCTGGACTTTGACTAGGCCTAATTTATTTAATCTTTTCATTTTCTACCATTAAGTAATAGACCATGAAATTGCTATTGATTGGAAGGTTTTGACCCATCCCAACAGGGAAGCGGATTCAAACACGCCATTTGTCAATCCTTTTTCGGTGCATGCTCGATTGTGTGGGACTGCTGCTTAAAATCTTGCTCTCCAGAGGTCCATGTCTCATGCTGTGGAACTCTTTGTGGCCTTCTCTGAAAAGATTTATAATTTATCACAATGGGAGCACGTAGCACAGAAGAAATTTTTACATTCATAATAGACTCGCGGTCTTGCCTATGCTGGATCTTTCCAAATAATCTTATTACATCAGCTGACATATAGCAAGCTACCAACATGTTTTGCCGAGAAAAAAACAACTCCTTCAGTGAAATCGTAGCTAACGTCCACAATTAGATAAATTATTTATAAATATAGCTTACCAATTATCGGTTTTAGAAACAAAAAGTCTACTGAAAGTCAATCTGCAAATTTGAAGTGCGGTAGTTGAATGGTGACAGTCCACCAAGTGGGGATCAATCTGAGTGAATAAATGGGGCATTCAATAGCTAGACTAGTGAATGTTAGTCACTGCAGTATACTTCCACAGGGATACAGCAAGAAATTGATGACAATTAAAAAAATCAATGAGGTCGTCTTCGAAACATCAAATAACCATATATTTTTTATATAAAGTGTTACCCCAGAATCTGATTAGCCAACTTCAAAACAGTGAATGGATCACTTGAGTCCACAACGAAATGAGACTTTACAGATATCTTCTGGTTTTAATATTTTTGTCAGATTTTGGCTATTGGATGCGTTTTAGAATAGGCTACATAATGGAAAGAGGATATAAAACGCAATATATCCGGGTTAGTCGTTCTGCCATGTTTGCTGAATAAAATGTAAATTGTTATAAGCAACATTTTTAATGAATGCCCTTTCGGAAATTTTTTTTATTTTTGGTGCAAGTTAAACCAAATGTTGGTTAATTAGGTTGACTGTCTCCTTGAACAGCCTATTCTGGGTTATTTTAGTGATTTTATGTGTTAATTTATATAGACTAATAGCAAGTCTGTCATTAGTATCAGATTACAGATTCATGGCTCATTGGGCATGTGGTAACTTGAAGTAGAGTGCTAAGAGCCTCTACCAGTTACCACAGATCGGCATGGTAACACTATGTTGAGTCATGGTCACTGTAAACTTTTAGCTAGATAATCACGCCCATACAACCATCACTAAAATATCTGGACAATATATCTTGGCGTGCGCGTAACTTAGTGTTTTCAATATTCATTATTGCACATTGATATATTCTTATTAAATCAATTGCTCGGTTCTGTCATGCCAAATGGCAAAAAAAAAGTCTGGATGCCAATGAAAGAGCTTGTGACATCATAAAGGCTTTCGAATGCTCTTTTGCATCCAAGGATAGGGCGACACTAGCATTGCTAGCATTGCTAATGTCAGAACGTTGGATAATGATTTAAAGCCCGGCTGCCAAAAAACGCCCGAGTGACATCATAAAGGCTTTCGAACACTCTTTCATTGCTAGGAGGACACAAGCATTAACTAGCGTTCTATTTTAGCTTTCGAAAAAAAAAAACTATATTTGTCTATCTATCTAACTAGCTAGCTATGGAATTTGCGCATAGTTCAGTATATGCTAGCTAGCTAGCGAAAAATAAATCTAAAAATAATTATAAATGACAGAATATAAATATTAAAATGTATTGTTGTCGGTGTATGGCTAGTCTTGGTAGGCAAAATATTGCGCGTCGTCCTAGAGTCCTAGACACTGGGAAGCTTGGTTATTTGTTGCCATGCTAAAACATAACACAAGCTAACGCGAACGTTGTCCTAGCAGCGGACGCATAAGAATGTTCGATAAGTCGTTATGATGTCACTCATCGTTTTTGGCAGCCAGGCTTTTTTTTTTTTTTTTTTGGCATGACGGTTCCTGGATGACAGCTACGGGTTTCTGACGTCACAATTCCGTAAAGAGTGTGACGAGATTTTAAATTAGCAGTCACACACAATCAAGGCAATTTTGTGGTATTTTATTGAACTGTAGACAATAAAAACATTCTATAAATAAATGTTGAAATAAATCATTAAAAATCTGCCATTTACCTATTTAAGTATATAGTTCAACATGCATTTATTTATTTCAACATTCATCAATATGTTTGTATGTATTTGTTTAAGAATATATTAATTTTAGTTGTAATTTTGACAGGCTTAGCGCGCCACAATACTGGCAGGCAAGTTTTTAATTATAAACTTGACTTAAATTTACAGCCTACAATTTGCAATCTTGCAATTTAGCTGCTTAGCATAGACGCTTTTATCCAAAGCGACTTACACACCTTACAATTTATGCATGCATACACTAGTACTGCTGGATTTTTGATAAATGTATTCACATATTTATAGAGATTCCTCTCTGCAAAGTATTTGCTTTTGTTTTTCATACATTTTTAACTAATTGGTTCCCTGTCCCCCAGAAATCTACACTTCCATGCATAAAGACTGTTGTAGTGAACTAATTTTATACTGTAAATAAATCTCCAAAAGCAGAGATAAAAATGTAGCTAGAATTTAGATAACGAACGATGACATAAATTTACACGATTAATTAAATAGCAACTACTATCTCAATCAATATAATTAGGTAACTTTCAGTCAATTATTTTATTGTTATAACTTTTGTAACCAATTATACGTGAAGTACACCAGGTTTATTTGGCATAATACACAACTGCAACTAGTCGACACATTTTTGAATACCGATTTATTTACTTCAGGTAGCAAAGTAATAACAAGACAGACCAACCATTTATATTTTAATATGTTAGTTATTAATTTCGACAGCTTGATATTAATTTGTTGGTTCTAGGCCATTTAAGATAACGATGTAGACGTTTTTAAGAAATAAGTTAGCTTTCTTGCTACACCGGTGAAATTATTGTCATTATCAAAACATTACGACATATAAAAATATGACCAAATGACAATGCTCAAAATTGTAAGCTAAATAAATAGGTTTTTAAAAATGACCTTTATTTATACAATAAAAATAGCAAAACATTTTCAGATTGAACTGTAAATACTCCCTTACCTCCGCCATGTTGAAAACAATCCTTTCTTTCCGCTGCCATCGGTTTCGTCTGTGTACTGCACAGAAAGACGTCCGGAGAGAATAATTCAATAACCTGTTGAGTTTCTAAAATCCCATGACCGAGGCCGTAATTCTCAGAATGTTGTAATAGTCTCGCTCCGTTGTGTGATGTTACGTACCTTTAGAGATTAATTAACGTTATTGGGATTGATGCATATGTATATAAGGTTTAAAATGTCTCTATCTCTCTGTCACACACACACACACACACACACACACACACACACACACACACACACACACACACACACACACACACACACACA